>BDUI01002047.1:95807-129706 GCA_002335545.1 Apodemus speciosus | reverse complement strand
TTTGCTGTATATTGCTTTTACTATGTTTAGGTATGGGCCTTGAATTCCTGTTCTTTCCAAGACTTTTAGCATGAAAGGATGCTGAATTTTGTCAAAAGTTTTTTCAGGATCTAATGAAATAACCATGTGGTTTTTTTTCTTTGAGTTTGTGTATTGGACTGCATTGATGGATTTCCATATATTGAAACATCCCTGCATCCCTGGGATGCAGCCTACTTGATTCTGGTGAATGATTGTTTTGATGTGTTCTTGGATTCGGTTGGCAATTTTATTGAGTATTTTTGCACAGACATTCATTAGGGAAATTGGTCAGGGGTTCTCTTTCTTTGTTGGATCCTTGTGTGGTTTTTGGAATCAGCGTAATTGTGGCTTCATAGAACAAGTTGGGTAGTATTCCTTCTGTTTCTATTTTGTGGAATAGTTTCAAGAGTATTGGTGATAAGTCTTTGAAGGTCTGATAGAACTCTTCATTAAACCCATCTAGTCGTGGRCTTTTTTTGTTGTTGTTGTTGTTGTTGGGAGCTTATTAATGACTGCTTCTATTTTTTAGGGGCTATGGAATTGTTTAGATCATTTATCTGATCCTGATTTAATTTTGGTACCTGGTATCTGTCTAGAAAATTGTCCATTTTGTCTACATTTTCCAGTTTTGTTGAATACAGGCTTTTGTAGTAGGACCTGATGACTTTTTGGATTTCCTCAGTATTTATTGTTATGTCTCCCTTTTCATTTCTGATTTTTTAAATTTGGATATGGTTTCTGTGCCCTGTGGATAGTCTGGCTAAGGGTTTATCTATCTTGATGATTTTCTTGAAGAAGCAGCTCCTGGTTTGGTTGATTCTTTGTATAGTTCTTTTTGTTTCTACTTGGTTGATTTCAGCCCTGAGTTTGACTATTTCCTGTGGTCTACTCCTCTTGGGTGTATTTGCTTCATTTTGTTCTAGAGCCTTCAGATGTGCTGACAAGCTGCTAGTGTATGCTCTTTCCAGTTTCTTTTTGGAGGCACTCAGAGCTGTGTGTTTTCTTCTTAGCACTGCTTTCATTGTGTCCCATAAGTTTGGGTATGTTGTGCCTTCTTTTCATTAAATCCTAAAATGTCTTTAATTTCTTTCTTTATTTCTTCTTTGACCAAGTTATTGTTGAGTAGAATGTTGTTCAGTTTCTATGTGTATGTGGGCTTTCTCTTGTTTTTGTTGTTATTGAATACCAGCCTTAGTCTATAGTGATCTGATATCCATAGTGCATGGGATTATTTTAATCTTCTTATATCTGTTGTGGTCTGTTTTGTTACAGAGTTTATCTTGGTGGATTTTTTTATTGATGAGTATATACTATCCTACTCGATCTTTTTTGATAACTCTTGGTTGAATGTTGATTTTATTCAATATTAGAATAGCTACTCCAGTTTGTATCTTGGGCCCCGTTTTCTTTGAAAAAAAATTTCCAGCCTTTTACTCTGAGGTATTGTCTTTCTTTATCACTGAGTTGTGTTTCATTTATGCATCAAAATGCTGGGTCCTCTTTAGTTATCCAGTCTGTTAATCTCTATCTTTTTTATTAGGTAATTGAATTCATTGATGTTAAGATATATTAAGGATAAATGATTGCTCTTTCCTCTTATTTTTGTTGTTAGAGGTGGAATTGTTTGTGTGGCTAACTTCTTTTGTGTTTGTTGAAAGAAGATTATTCTTGCTTTTTCTATGGTGTAGTTTCCCTCCTTGTGTTGGAGATTTCCATCTATTATCTTTTGTAGGTCTGGATGTGGAAAGATATTGTATAATTTTGGTTTTGTCACGGAATATCTTGATTTCTCCATCTATGGTAATTGAGAGTTTTGCTGGGTATAATAGCCTGGGCTGGCATTTGTGTTCTTTTAGGGTCTGCATGACCTCTTCCTAGGATCATTTCCTTTCATAGTCTCTGGTGAGAAGTCTGGTGTAATTCTGATAGGTCTGCCTTTATATGTTACTTGACATTTTTCCTTTACTGCTTTTAATAATTTTCTTTGTTTTGTACATTTGATGTTTTGACTATTATGTGACAGGAGGAATTTTTTCTGGTCCAACCTTTTTGGAGTTCTGTAGGCTTCTTGTATCTTCATGGGCATCTCTTTCTTTAGGGTAGAGAAGTTTTCTTCTAGAATTTGTTGAAGATATTTACTGGCCCTTTAAATTTGGAATCTTCAATCTCTTTTATACCTATTATCCTTAGGCTTGGTCTTCTCATTGTGTCCTGGATTTCCTGGATGTTTTGGGTTAGGAGCTTTTTGCCTTTTGCATTTTCTTCAACTGTTGTGTCAATGTTTTCTATGGTATTTTCTGCACCTGAGATTCTCTTTTCTATCTTTTGTATTCTATTGTTGATCTCTTTCATAGGCTTTCTATCTCCAGGATTGTCTCCCTTTGAGATTTCTTTATTGGTTCTATTTCCATTTTTAGATCCTGAATGGTATTTGTTCAATTCCTTCATCTGATTGGTTGTGTTTTCCTGTATTTTTTTTAAAAGAGATTTATGTGTTTCCTCTTTAAGGGCTTCTACTTGTTTACCAGTGTTGTCCTGTATTACTTTAAGGGAGTTATTTATGACCTTCTTAATGTCTTCTATCATCATCATGAGATGTTATTTTAAATCAGAATCTTGCTTTTCAGTTGTATTGGGTTATCCAGGGCTTGCTGTGGTGGGAGAACTGGGTTCTGATTATGCCAAGTATCATTGGTTTTTGTTGCTTATATTCTTGTGCTTGCCTCTTGCTATCTTTGGTGTTAGATGTTCTTGCTGTCTCTGACTGGAACTTTTCCATCCTATGGGCCTGTGAGCCTGTGAGCCTGTGAGCCTGTGAGCCTGTTTGTGTCAGAACTCCTTGGGGTCTTACAGTCTCTATAAACTTTGGTGTGTCAGAACTCCTTGGGTCAAGCTGTCTCTGGGTGTAATTGTGGTGGGGAGGGCTGGAGCACGGGGTCCACTTCTAGGCCCAGATGGAAACAGGAAGGGTTATGTCCCCAGTGGCGTGGGGGTTCCAATGGCCCCTGGGCCAAATTAGAAAAATAAAGTTATTGTATGTTACTTAAAAACAATTGTAATTTTTTGTTTTGTTTATTATTCGTTTTGTGGGAATTCTGTTATTTTGTTTTTTGKTTTTTGTTTGTTTGTTTCTGTTTGTTTTACTTCTTTAGCTCTTCCTTTTATGCTGATTTTCTGAATCCCCTATGGACTTGCAGACAGTTGTCTGTGGTAATCTGAATTCATAGGGAACAGTTTGCAGTAGCCTTTGTAACTTTGTTCATAATGATCTTCCTTTGCTATTTATCCTTCTGATGGGGTATTAAAGGCCTAATCTAGATCATCTGATATTCAGAAACTGTACCTTACCTATAGGGCCCTCAGATTTTAAGAAAAAAGTAAAGTTGGTGAAAAAATAAAAAAACAAATGAAGACTCCAGAGATTCCTCCATAGCTCCTTCTCATAGTAATTAAGGATAGCCAGGTCTCCTAGTGTGGTTTGGTGAAGGAAGATGTCTGTCTTGTTGAAGTGACATTGGAATGTTCTTTCTTTTATGTTGCTGCTTTTTAAAGGTGTTAAAAATGTCACTCTAAAAGACAGGTCTGGAAAACTGGTTAGTTAAATCGTGTGTGAAAGATACCTATGAATTCTTCATGCATACTAGTTTCAATGTAATATGCCATTATCCTGAATACCTTACCCTTCAGATGCCAAAGTGTTTATACAGAATAATCCAGCAACATTATGGGACAGTCCTCCCCTTAATTGTCCAGAAAGGTCAAATGCTTCAATGCACACTCTGATTTTATTACCCCTTTATTTCCCTGGACCAGTGGAAGAAGAATTTAAGATGGAGCTAAGCAAAGAGGGGCAAGAACTTCATTCAGATTTGAAGGC
This sequence comes from Apodemus speciosus, assembly GCA_002335545.1. NCBI lineage: Eukaryota > Metazoa > Chordata > Mammalia > Rodentia > Muridae > Apodemus > Apodemus speciosus. Next base: position 125,808 of record BDUI01002047.1, on the reverse strand, counting down.
TGAGTTAATGTTAGAAAATGGCTGTCTTTGGGTGTTTGCACTTTGTAAGAAACATTAAAGGTACTTGACAGTAAATTTAATAGTTAAGGACCAAAGCACTAAAACACAAGGTAGGAGTTCTCCCAGAATATATAATGATGTGCTAATGGATTTTCTTTGGCATATAGAGATTGGATTTAATAGGGCAGGATTTTACCATTTACTTCTTCATGGAAGCATTTTCCAAATATGAAAACAAAATCAGTAGAGGTTTAATATTATCTCATAGAAAAATATAATCTTTTCTTACCAGTGTCTACAGTACTATACCTACATGATATCTGTAAGATATCTACATGATATCTGCCAATAGCTCCTCAGCTATGGGCAAAATTTTGTGAACACCTTTACTAGAGTTTTGGTTGGCAGGCCTCTCATGTGGACAACATCCCTATAATGAGTATAAAAGTTCAATTTTTCATAGTATTACCTCTAGCCCTTATGATCTCCCTATACATCACTCCCTGATGATCTCTGAATTTTGGGAGGAGAGTTATGGTATAAATGTTTTATTTATAGCTGAACACTTCATAGTCTTATGTAAATTTTGGTTATGAAATTTATATATTACAGGATGTACAGGTTTGGCAAGATTCATCCTTAGAGATGCTGAACTGACCTGCTGTTCCAGCCCCTCTGCTTCCTAATGCTGTCCTGAGACTTGCTTCTAGAACAGCTTCAGGCATTGCTACTGTTTCCAGGTGATCTTACTTCATCATCCAACCTTTCAGATGGATCCAGTCAAAACTTCAGTAAAACCCTGATCTTTCTGAGCATACAGAGACTGGATAATAGATGCTAAAGCTATGTTTCTTAAGTATAACTAATTTTACTAATTTTCCAACTTCTCCCCATCATTTTAAGGAATTTGTCATTGCCCTTATTCAGCAGGAAGAAGCCACAGAGAGTCATCAGCTCATTTCTTTGGATTTGGATCTCTGTTTATTGTTATTTTACAAATTATAGATAGGTTGTCTTTTTAAGAGATAAATTAGAAATGATCATAATTTTAAACATGGACGAAATAGATAGGATGGATTATTAATTTTATTATTGAACAAAGCATGGTATAGCAATAATCCTACATTGAGAGAAATCTTTGGAATTGGTGCAAACTTGAAGTTATACTTTCTTACATTGGTACAAAATTTATATATTGATAGAGAATTAAGGACTGCATTGGGATAAATATGTATATTGATACAAAATTTGAAATTAATACTTTTACTCTTAGATAGGCATTGTGCCTATGCAACTCATTTAAGAATACGAGACTTTGACCCAGTCTTCCTAATAGCTGCTATTATAAACTAATTAGGATGATTACAAACACAAGTTAAGGGCTAGATAGTAAACTCATGGATTTGTTAGATTCTGATTTAAATATAATAAAGTATTTTTAATTTACACAAATAGAAACAGCTAGGAGTAGTTAAGGTTTAACAGTTCAGATATACTTTACATAGATAGTATTCAAAAACATCAGATCACAAGATGTGACATGTAATGCTATTACATTATTAAGGATCAGTTGACAATGAGACATGTGTGCTCCAGACAGCTTCCCCATTCTTCTCCAAAGAAGAAATTGAGCATCAAAACCTCCATATAGAGTTGCTCCAGTAATGGCAAAGTAGTCACTGGACAAAATTTGCCCTGCTCATCTGCAGACAAGATGCTATCTGAAGAGGACAAACAAATGTGGGATAGTTTGACTGCTAGCCTTCCAAGACACAGTAAGCTGGTCCTTTATACACCTGCTTCATTTCAAAGTCTGCCAGATGGCTCTGTGCCAGAAGGCTGAAGACAGATGCTTCGACATTTTGAGGAATAGAAGACTGTCCAGGTAGTCAGCTGTCTCTACAATTTAAGTTTTAGAAGCTATATTTTGTGCTTTCTAAGTAATCAGGTAATATTTAATTTATTCTTGGATTTCCTATGGGGTTGAAGACTAGTTATAGTCTCAATCAAACTCAAGTTGCTTAGCATTGAGAAAGATGGTATAGAGTTAAAAGGATGGTTTTCAGATTGTGATATAGGCTAAAATCAGAACATAATTCAGGTATAGAATTATAAACATTTTAATTAGGATAGGTGGCCAGAGCCCTTTATGTAATTGAATAATATGATAGACTAGATGTTGGTTTTATTCCATACTTTGTACTTTCCATAATTGTTATGGTTATGCTCAATTTATATCTGAGAGAAGAGTTGTTTTTTGAACAGAAAAGAGATTTTGGGATTGTTTCTAACGCTTTGAGTTAATTGGGAAATTAACTCAAAAAATTGGAAATTTGCATGTCCAAATGCTGAAGGTCCTTGACCACATTTGGCTTTTAATTGATCAATGCAGAGCTAAGAGTCGATGGCTGTGCACGTAGACTGAGGTAGTGCCTTTGGATTTGTACAGGATAGGAACTGGAAGAGAAGAGGAGGGAGATATGTATGACCAGGAAGAAGAAAAAGCAGACCTAAAGGCCAGCAAACATGTGAGAATCATGGATCATTGCCATGTGGGCCACTTCCTCAATTGTGTTTGGGACAGCAGAGATGAAATACAGATTTTAAGAGATGGTAGTTAACTCAGAAGTACCAAAGGGGAGTGTTTGTTTGCTACCAGTGGAAAGAATAAGGACTTCCCAGCCTTTGAGATAGTCAAGACACATTAAAATTAACTGGCACGTGTGGGACTGTGTATTTGTGTGTTTGTTTGTGTGTGTGTGTGTGTGATCCACAAATCCAGAGGGCTCTGGTGTGTATCTGTATCTTGGAGTGCTCCCGCTGGGAGCACAAAGTGGATTAGCTACTACTATATACTCATGTGGGCAACATCTCTGTAATTAACATAAAACGGTTATCACAGCAGATGATACCTTACCTCTGGACCTTATGGTCTTCCTGTCCATTCTTCTGTTATGATCCCTGAACCTCAAGAAGAGGGAGATGGTATAAGTGTTTTATTTATGGCTGAGCACTTCACAGTCTTATGTTCTCTGCATGTTGTATAGTTGTGTGTCTCTGTTTATTACCATTAGATATAAAAAACAAGCTTTTCTGATGAGGGTTGAACAATGTACTACTCTATGGGAACAAAGACAAGAATTTAGTGAGAACTGTATCTACTGAGCAGAAAATAGTCTGTTCTCCTCTATGTTCTCCATATGACCTGGCTAGCCATGAGTTGCCACACTCCACCCCAATTAATAGCAGTAATGGGTTCAATTTTGTACAGTGGGACTTAAATCCAATAATAAAATGGTTGTTACCTTATGACATTCATACAATTATTGCACAAATGAGCATATCCTGGTAGGATGTTCATCATTGTGGCTCAAAGAGTTCACAGCTGAGTAAGACTGTTAATGACTTTTCGTCCATAGAACTGTGAATAGCATCTTCTAGCACTGTAAAATCTAGAAATGAAGCTTCCGGGTCAGTGCTAACTTGTTTTTTCTATGTCCTGTGACTCAGATACATGGTGTCTTCACCAACAGGGTCTGATCATCAAATTCCAAAAGAGAGTAACCAAAGAAGTGGTAATAGCCTGTAATGGTTGGACATCTGTTGAATCCTACTGACAGAATTCTGAAAGAGGCAACCCATTCATATAACTGGCATTCTGATGGCATTTGGGAGGGGCATGTTTTCTCACTATAGGGTGGCTCCATTCAAACTTCTTTTATAAATGCATGTTTGTACTGTAGAATACTTCTTTAATAAATAGTTTTCTAAAAGTTTTCAAAAGTCTTTACTGCTAGCTATCTCTCCCCAACGTCTTCCTTATCCTGCCTTGCCATCCCCTACTCCACTTACCTCTTCCTGCCTGTTTTCCCCCTTCAAGTCATTGTGTCTGTAATCCCCATTCCCTTGAAATATCTCTCCTAATGGGTCCTTTCCTATATCCTGACTTCTCCAAGTATGTCAATGTAAACACACAAAGATTCTAAGCTAGCATTCACATATAAGATGGAAATGTGACATTTGCCTTTCTGGATCTGGGTTTCCTCACTCAAATGATTGTTTCTAGCTCTACCCATTTAGCTGTGAATTTTATTTTTCTTTACAACTGAACGAAATTCCATTTTAGAGAGCCATAAGGATTATTTAGCAGTTAAGCGTTCATACTATTTTTTTTCAGAGAATTTGAATTCAGTTCTCAGCACTTATGCCATATAGCTCATGATTACCTACACTTCTAGCTCCAGTGTGTTTGATGTCCTATTCTTAACTTCATGAACATCTTCTCTAATGTGCACATACCTACACACATACACATACACACACACATGCACACACGCAATGTTTAAAACTAAAATAAAGTGTTCGTGTGTTTATGTACCATATTTTAATTATCCATTTGTGCATTGATGGCATCTAAAATAAAGCTATCTGACCAAGGTTTAGAGCAACCCAGGTCTGTGCCTGTACATTGAAGTGTACTTTCTAGGATTCCTCTACAAGCTTCAGGGTATCAAGTCTTATGTCAAAGTCATTGAGTTATTTGAACGTGAGTTTTGGGTAAGGTGACAGATAGAATATACTTTCATTTTTTCTGCATGTTAAAATCCAGTTTTTGCAATACTATTTGCTGAAGATGCTGTCTTTTTCCCAATGTGGTTTTGGCAACTTTGTCAAAAAAATGGGTACCTATGGATTTGTATCTGAGTCTTCTATTCTATTCCATTGATGTATATTTCCGTGCCAGTACCATGTTGGGTTTGTTTGTTTTTATTTTGTTGTTTTGTTTTGTTTGCTTGTTTTTTTCATTTTTGTAACATTCCAGGCTTTCTATGTATAACCCTGATTGTCCTAGAACTCATTTAGTGGAAAAGACTGGCCTCAAACTTAGATTTTTCTTGCCTCTGCCTCCGAAGTGCTAGGATTAAAGATATATGCCACCACTACCTAGCTCCATGTTATATTTATTATTATAGTTCTGTAGCATAATGTGAAATCAGGTGAAATCTTATATTATTTGTTTAGGTCAGGATTGCTTTGACTATCTTTGGTCTGCATGTCCACATAATTTTTTATTGATTGTAATTTCTATGCTTATAAAAAGTGACATTGGGATTTTGATTGTGTTTGCACTGACTATGTAAAATGAATGTATAATAGAATGGCCATTTCCACAAGATTAATTCTTATTTCCATCTATATTTTCCCTAACATGGATGACTATTGAACTTTTTTTTAGATTTGGGCTAATGTGAGTAGTATTTCAATATACTTTATTTATTTAGTCAGGTTTTTATTTATCAAGATTGTTTTGGCTTTAGATCTCTTAAAATTCTGGTTCCCTTACAATTCAGCACACATCCGAAGATTGACATTTTTCTTCCTGTAAGAAAGTTAAGATAATAATAAATGCCAAATGGACTGGTATGAGGTGAAATCTCAGGGTTGTTTTGATTTGCATTTCCCTGATGACTAAGGATGTTGAACATTTCTTTAGGTGCTTCTCCAACATTTGATATTCCTCAGGTGAAAATTCTTTGTTTAGCTCTGTACCCCATTTTTTAATGGGGTTATTTGGCTCTCTGGAGTCTATCTTCTTGAGTTCTTTGTATCTATTGGATATAAGCCCTCAGCTGAATGTAGGGTTGGTAAAGATCTTTTCCCAATTTATTGGTTGCTGTTTTGTTCTTTTGACAATGTTCTTTGCCTTACAGAAACTCAGTAATTTTATGAGGTCCCATTTGTTTATTCTTGATCTTAGAGCATAAGCTATTGGTGTTTTGTTCAGGAAATTTTCCCCTGTGCCCATATCCTCAAGGGTCTTCCCCAGTTTCTTTTCTATTAGTTTCAGTGTGTCTGGTTTTATGTGGATGTCTTTGATCCACTTGGACCTGAGCTTAGTTCAAGGAGATAAGAATGGATCAATTTGCATTCTTCTGCATGCTGGCCTCCAGTTGAACCAGCACCATTTGTTGAAAAGGCTGTCTTTTTTCTACTGGATGGTTGTAGCTCATTTGTCAAAGATCAAGTGACCATAAGTGTGTGGGTTAATTTCTGGGTCTTTAATTCTGTTCCATTGATCTACTTGCCTGTCACTGTACCAATACCATGCAGTTTTTAACACAATTGTTCTGTAGTACTGCTTGAGGTCAGGTATACTGATTTCCCCAGAGGTTCTTTTACTCTTGAGGATAGTTTTAGCTATCCTGGGTTTTTTGTTATGGAGAAAACAGGTACTGGCAAGATTGTGGAGAAAGAGGAACACTCCTCCACTGCTGATGGGGTTGAAAGGTGGTACAACAACTCTGGAAATCAGTCTGGCAGTTCCTGAGAAAACTGGGCATGATACTACCGAAGGACCCTGCTATACCACTCCTGGACATATACCCAGAAGATTCCCCAGTATGTAATAAGGATACATGCTCCACTGTTTTCATAGCAGCCCTATTTGTAATAGCCAGAAGCTGCAAAGAACCCAGATGTCCCTCAATGGAGGAATGGATACAGAAAATGTGGTATATTTACACAATGGAGCACTATTCAGCCATTACGATGAATTCATGAAATTCTTAGACAAATGGATGGAACTGGAGAATATCATCCTAAGTGAGGTAACTCAGTCACGAAAGAACACTCATGGTATGCACTCACTGATAAGCCTAGAAGCTTGCAATACCCAGGTCACAATTCACATATCAAATAAAGCCCAAGAAGAAGGAAGGTCCCTGGTCCTGGAAAGGCTCAGTGCAGCAGTGTAGGGGAATACCAGGACAGGGAAGTGGGAAGGGGTGGACTGGGGAACAGGGGGATGGAAGAGGGCTTATGGGACTTTTGGGGAGGGGACATTCAGGAAAGGGGAAATCATTTGAAATGTAAATAAAGAATATATAAAAAAAGAGGATTTAATAATAAAGCCGTGTAACTAAAAAAAAAAAGTAAATTGAAAACATGTAAACTTTACTGAGCTTTATTTTGTTATATGGATGAAAGATCCATCTTTACTTAGCTATGATTCATATTTACACTTTTAATTTTGTGATTATATAATAAAGATATAGTGGACGTTATAGGTTGTACATATTTGCGTATATATCCCAGCATACATAAAGATTAATTGATAAAAAAGAAATGAGTGAACATTTTAAATTGAATATATCCTTTATTTACATTTCAATCATAATTCCCTTTCCCAGTTTCCTCTCCTCCTAGAAAACCCCTAACTCATCCTCCCTTCCCCTGCTTCTATGAGGATGTTCCTCCATCCAGCCTACTCCCAACTACCCTCCTTCAATTTCCCCATGCTGGGACATCTATCAAGCCTTCACAGGACCCAGGACCTCTCCTCCCATTGATGTCTGTCAAGGCATTCATCTACTACAAATACAGCTGGAGCTGTGTGTACCCCTTGGTTGATGGCTTAGTCCCTGGGAGTTCTGGAGGGTTTGGTTGGTTGATATTGTTGTTCTTCCTATGAGGTTGTAAACCCCTTCATCTCCTTTCATTCTTTCTCTAACTCCTCCGTTGTGTATGCTGTGCTCAGTCCAATGGTTGACTGCTAGCATCTGCCTCTGTTTTTGTAACGCTTTGGCATGGCCTCTCTGGAAACAGTCATATCGAGCTCCTTTCAGCAAGCATTTCTTGGCATCTACAGTGTTGGGGTTTGATGAATGGTTATAGGATGAATCTCCAGGAAGGGCCGTCTTTGGATTGCCTTTCCTTCAGTCTCTGCTCTACATCTTATCTTGTGAATATTTTGTTCTCAGAAGAACAGAATCATCCACACTTTGGTCTTGCTTCTTGAGCCTCATGTGGTCTGTGAATTGTTTCTTGTTTATTCTGAGCTTTTGGGCTAATATCTACTCATCAGTGAGTGCATCCCATATGTGTTCTTTTGTGACTCAGGATGATATTTTCTAGTTCCATCCATGTTTCTAAGTATTTCATTAATTCATTGTTATACTAAGAAAGTGCAATGGATTGCTGAGAGACAAGAAATAAACACAAGGAGGCAGCATGCATGGAGAAAGTCTTACTTAAAATTACTCTATCTTACTGCTAAGGCTGCAGGAGCAAAAGTGCCTCTTACCATTCTACTTTACTACTCAAATTACTATAGAATAAGAGTTCTGTAAGGCATCTTACTGTGACCTTAGATGCTCCAAAAACAGCTGACTGAGCATATGTGCAGAGAGAAGGTACTTGTCTAGGTCACACCACTTGGCCTTGTTCCTGGTGAACATAACAGAGATGGCCACCAGTCCCTATCTCATCATTCTGGTCTCTACTACTTCTGTAGTTATCTAGAGTTGGCAAGGGTCCTGGGAACAGCAAAAGTTAATTCAGAACCATGTCATTTCTTTGTTTTACTGAGGGATGATGCAACATCAGTACATTTAAGTAACAAACATTCAGAAATTATAAAAATTATAAGAATCTGAAGATGATAGAAATATTGGAACAGTCTTTGTTGACTGTGCAGAACATGATTAGAGCGAATTTTTGGAGATCAGAAGGCATCAATGTTAACTCACACAGGTTTTGTACATCATTTATTTTAATTTACTACTATTTTATTTTTACATTATTGTTAAAATAAGAACATGTCTCAAAAGAGTGAAGAGACAAGTTACAGCATGGAAGCAAGTAATATCTTCCAAAGCCCTATAAGAGGTGAGACCCCTACCACAATTCCATGACTTTTGGCTGAATTGGACAAAATCAGCAGTGGCAAGTTCCACCCTGTCCCATCTACACTCCATTTTCCAGGTCACAGATCTGCCTGAAACCCTGGAGAACTATTGCTGCCAGGAACAACCAGGTGAGATCACCAAGACTCAAACCTCTGCTTGCTGGTTCCCTGGAAAGCCCAGGAGCTGTGACCTCCTCCTTTGTACTCCATCTTCTGGTGCTCAGCTCCAAATACAACCACAGATGCCTGTAGCCATCAATGACCACTAGGTGAGCGCTCTATGCCAATTGGCTGCCTGCTRGCATCTCTGAGCATACCCAGCATCAGGGAGCTCTGCCTTGTCCTTTCTCCTTTCTATTTTCCCAGTCACAACTCCACCCGTATCCCTGGAAGCTTGCTATTGTCCAGATCAAACAGAGTCCCTGCAACTGTCAGGGACCACCAGCTTTTCCTCCATCCTTGGAGTCCTTCCTCAACCAAGGACAACCAGCACACTGAGGCCATCAGGGACTGCCAGATATGTCTTCATTCCTGGAAGCCTGAAGCCACCAGGGACAACCAGCTTTACCCTTAATCCCAGAGTCTTGCTAACATGTGAAACTACCATCTGTAATTGCAGCCTCAGAGGTCTGCTCCCATCAGGAACTACCAGGCCTGCTAAACTAGGGATATCAAATGGCTAAAGGCTGGCATGAAAATACAATCAACAAGAACCGAGACAATAGGGTTTTCTGACCCTCACCACCTGACCTCAGTTAGCATGTTACAATAAGTTCTGGATATGCTCATATAGTCAAAGCACAAGAAGATGACCTTAAATCTAATCATATAAAAATGATAGATCCTATTAAAGAGGAAATGAATAAATCTCTCAAAGAAATGTAGGGTGTTCATTGCCCCAATGTAAGGGAATGCCAGGGTAGGAAGAAGGGAGTAGATGAGCGGGTTGGGGAGCACCCTCATAGAGGCAGGGGGAGGGGGATAGGATAGGGTGTTTCCCAAGAGGAGACCTGGAAAGGGAAAAACCATTTGAAATGTAAATAAAGAAAATATCCAATTAAAAAATACAGACATTTGTCAATTCAAAACAACATTGCCATTGTGGCTATTACTTTTCCATGGCTGTGATAAAATACTCTGAAAATGGTGACTTAAGGGAGAAAGGTTTATTTTGGCTCAAAGTTTCAGAGTGGGTATGCATTCTYTCATGGCTGGGAAAGCATCACAGAAAGAGTTCTGCAGATATTTGTTATGTCCATTTGATTCATAACTTGTAACTGCCCGCAGTTACATTGAATGGGTTACCTGGAAGGGAAGATGGGGATATATGGGAAGGCTGCAAAAAAGAGATGGAGATCAAGATAACCCCTGCTATTCAAGGTCTCAAAGTTTAATGAAGAACTCCATTATATATATATATATGCATGCAGGGGGAAAAGTCTGGAAGCTTCTCAGCAGAATCAGTTCAGTTGCTCCACAGGTAGCTAGTGTTTTTCAGGAAACTGCAGGTCCTTGAAGAATAGGCTTCACCTTTGTCTGAGCACTCCACCCTAGGTGGAGGGGGTTATGGCTGACACAGGAGTTCCCACTCAAAGGCTGGGAGAGGAACTTCACATTGGTCATGTCAAGTTCCTGCCAGGTGGCTTGGTACCTCAGTAAGGCTCTCTACAATAACTTCTGTTAATTTCATAATTTCTCTGTTTAGTTCTGTTTCAATGACCTGTTTGTTTGTAAGAGTGTTGCATTAATGTATGAGTTCAATGTGCAGTTTAGGCATTAGTAATGTTCCTTTTAGGAATGTGAGTACCCTTGCATTTGCGGAATAGATATTCAGAATTATGATATCATCTTGGTGAATTTCTCCTTTCATGAGTATGAAATGTCTTTTCCCATCTCTTTTGATTACTTTTGGTTGAAAGTCTATTTTATTAGATATTAGAATGGCCACTCCAACTTGATAGATATTAGAATGGCCACTCCAGAATATTGATTAAGGCAGGACCTGAATGAGGAAAGTAAGGTTCCAGTAAGAAAATCAGATGGGACCTCACTCCTGTACTGATGCTGGAAACTCATGCCTCCTCCTTATATCTAGGATACCTCGCTGGTGATCACCCTCATCCCTTCTCAAACAATCTTCATCCATATGAGAAATATTGACTTGTGCTTAGCTTTCCTGGTAATTCTAGGTTACCGGTGGCTCAAAGGAGACAGAGAAGTTGGGATTTTCAAGCCTCCAAGAATCCCTTTTTTGTTTTGTTCTCATCAGAAATACATGTTCCATAAAGGTTAATAGATGGACTCCAAGTGAGGCTTGGTGAAGATCTTAAGGTTTCAGTTACTCCATGACCATTTATTGCTATTACATGCATGTATATTCCCCACACAAAAATTTGTTTGAAGATTCTGTGTTGATCTGCTAAAATCATGAGTTAGGGACACATTGATAATGGCAATAAAAAAGTCTGCCTTCCTAGCAGATATTATTGATCTCTTTCTCCATTTGTATAGTAGGCAGTAAGCTTGGACAGGAGTGAAGGGTACCATTTTAAGAGAGGGTTAATGCCCAAGCTTACAGCTATAGATCCTGTGCCTAGTTTCTTGGGCACCAATTATGAAATGTTTAGGCTCACTGTATGCTACTAATGTGGTAGTTAATTTCAGTTGCCAACTTGATTAGATTAAGAAACAACTATGAGTAACTATGAAGGTTACTTTCAGAAAAGTTTAACTGAGGGTGGGAAGATGTATGCTATGTGAAGGCAACCTTATCCTATAGACTTGTTTCTCTGGCTAAATAAAGTGAGAAAAGAAAGACAAATTTACATTGTCATTGCTAATTCTGTTTGGTGCCACTGTCTGGAATGTGCTTCCTTTGTCAGGCTGTTTTTGTCAGATATTTGGTCCCTGGTGAAAAAAGCAACTAACACTGCAAATACTGTAGAAAACTTGCAGAAAAGTTTGTGTGATGGTTAGTTTTAATCATCTTGACACAAATTGGGGTCACTGGGGAAGAGGGAGCTTCAGTTGAGAAATATCAACATGTACTGAATTTTCCTGGTAACTATAGGTTACTCATGGTTCAAAGGAAAACACTTTTGAGACCAGCTTGTAGGAATGTCTTTGATGTATTTTTCTGATTAATGATTGATATTGGAGGGCTCACACTACTGAGGCTGGGAATACCATTGTTTAGGTGGTCCTTAGTTTTATTTATAAAGCAGCCATGAGGAGCAAGATAGTTTGCAGAGTACCTCCCTACCCTGGTCTTAACTTCTTCTTACCTACAGTTTTTTGCTTGAATTTATGCCTTAAGTTCTCTCAATTAAGCACCCTGAATCAAAAGTGCAACCTGAATAAACCCTTTCCCCATGGTGTTTTTTTTTGTATTCATTTTTTTTTTTGGGTTTTGTTTGTTTATTTGTTTTTTTTTTGTCAGTGTTTTTTGAGAACAACAGAAAGCAAACTAGGATAGCTTTTATAGTTCACGGCTCTCCATCATCAAGCTAGGGTTAGTTCTTAGAAATCATCTGCAGAGTTTATTTTGTAATCACACAATGCCATGCTGAAAGCTGGTGTGGACTGACGACCCACAAATCTCTTGGCCTGGGATGCTGGCTCACCTAGATGGTATCATAAGGCCTTCTTGCCCTGTGACCTCTAGCATCTCCCTAACTTGGGTAAACAGAAATCAGTGAATATGGAGGACATAAGAAGAAAGAAGCTCAAGGATTTGCTTGTCCTTTTTCCTCGTTCTAGAGTAACTACAGGCTGGCCTTTGAGCCCAGCCTTTGTCACAGTCTTTCTTGGGTGGCCCTTGTGATTGACATCAACTAGACACATCTGTAATCACATGTAACAAGCAGCCCAAAGAAAGAATGCCTATATTTGCTTGGTCTATGGAAGGTTATCTTAATTAAATGGATGGATATGGAAAGATCCAGACCAGTGTAGGTGGCACTATTGCCTATGTATAGGTTCATGAATCATATAAAAGGAGTCAAGCTGAGCAAAAGCAATCAAGAGAGCATGCCTGCATTCATTTCTTTTTTTGTGCCAAAAGCTATGGGTACAATGTGACCAGCTGTTTTAAGTTCCTGCTGACTTGATGTCCCTGCTATGATGGTCTGTAAGCTGAAATTATGAGCTAAAATAACCTTGTTTATCTCTAAGCTGCTTTTTGTGCTGATGTTTCATCATAGCAAGAGAAATAAGACAAGAAAACAAAATGCTTAGATTTTTGAAAACCTATTTTTATTAGGGTTCCTTAACACTCCAACCTCCATTCTAGCCCAGAAAGGTTGATAGAAAATGGGGGTTGTGGACCTGTTTAGAAGTAGTTCTTTGGGACTATTCCAATCTTCATTGTCAGCAGTCCAGTTTACCACCAAATAAGAATCAGTAGTTGCGGTCCAGTCCAATCAGCATGAATCAGAAGCAGCAACTAGATCTAGAAGAGCACACAAACTCCACTGAATCAGCACGAGAAGAATCTAGCCAGAATCCAGAATACAATGAGAAGTTCTTTGGCATATTTCTCTCTACAAAGTAATGACAAGTGAAGATCAGCAAAGACCATCAAAGCATTTTAAAGTATACCAGTGCATGAGCTTTGTCAGCAAAGGCCAGTGAAGTGTTGTAAGGTGAACCAATGCAAGATCTTCATAAGTGAACTGTTGCAAGGTTAACCAATTCAAAATCATCGTTCCCTGGGTACTACTTAATACTCTTTCCAAGCACCAGGTATCCTCTCACATATCTGCTTCAGCAAAACATCCTCTCTCCTGTGTGCTTCAGCTTCTCTCTCATGAGACGCTTTCCAGAAAAAAAACATCACATGATACAACTGAGTCTCCAAACGAACCAGAACTTTTCACTCAGAAAACTTCTTTGGTAGTTGCTCTATCTGCTTTTTAACTATCTGTCCTTGTTTTGCCTCTCCAAAATTCCCCCAAGTACTGAGATGTTCTTCAGTGTCCTCAAAACATGACTACATATTTGCTGGTGATCCCATATTAAATTCTGCTGAATGATACAATGTGGGTGTGATATCTGTAGTCTGATAGTACCATAAATCCACAGTCTGACACTGAGGACCCCAACCTCATTCATGTGTTTTCAATGTATTTCATCCAAACAAAGTCAGATGGCTATATGTGGTACCAAGTAAATGCCAAAATGTTCCAAAGTCTTTGACAGTAGGATGCTATATTTCATTGTTGAGTAATCTCCCCTATTTCAATAAAAAATAGTGCATGCCCCAATAACATACAACTCACATTGCCTTTGATGTTTTAGGCAATGGCATCAGGATATTTTGAGTGCGTATTTTCCTGTCAACTCTCYTGAGAGAAAGATTAAGCTGWYGTCTTCAATTAATAGCAAATTCAGAGACAGCAGAAAGCATGGCTTTCTTAAGGACATTTCATGCTAATGACCAGTGCAACATTCAAACTCTAACTTCCTATACCATCCATACAKTTTTCAGACTTCAGAGATCATGTAGCATATATAGGATCTGCCTTGTACAATTAGTTTATAGGATGATCTACATGGATAACAAGAATAGCTATTAAATTTACTTTCCCCTTTTTAAATTTTTTTTTTTTTTTACTTTAGAATTGAGAACAGATTGAAGCAGCTCTTTTTCTGTCTACTGTGTACAGATGTTAGAAATTGGTGGTCATATAGGCAGTCTGCTGAGACTATTTAGGCAACCCTCTTCCTACAGTGGCCTTTCTCTCTTTGATATCAATTAAATTTTCCATAGTCTTAAGATAGCAGAATAGAAAGCTGCAGAGTACTAATTCGTAAGAGCCAATTTTCTTCCTGTAAATTGCTCTAGATACTAATTGGATTGTAACTATGCCCAAGTGAATTTTACTAAAAACTGATTCTTTGATATTGCTCTGGGTTCATTTACATTTTATTCAGATGGTAGAGAGCTCAAGAAGTCCCATTATACTAGGATCCCTAATGCATTCATCCACCTGAAGATACCTTAGTGGGTGTTACAAACAGATTCCAATTACTTATCTATCCACCTCTTCCCCAGTTGTTCCCTTTTCCAAACGTCTTCCCATTCTGCCAGTGCTGGAAGTTAGAGAGTAAGTTGTATCTTATTTGTTGAGATTCAGTATAATTTAGGGCATGTGAACTCCAGCTACAACATCAGCTGGTATTGTTTGTTTCAATATTTACATATAGGGATATTGTAGAGAGCTGTATTGGGGTGCCATGCCACTTGGCAGGAACTTGACATTGACCAAGGTGAAGTCCCTCTCCCAGCCTTTAARCTGGAATTCTTGTGCTAGCCACTACCCTCCACCTAGGGTGGAGTGCTCAGACCAAGGTGAAGCCCATTGTTCTCCAAGGACAAGCAGTTTCCTGAGAGGAACTAGCCACCTGACACTAGCCCCCCTGTGGAGCAAGCAAACTGGTTCTGCCTTTGGGGGAAGGGTTTTCCAGCCTTTGGGGGAAGGGTTTTCCAGCCTTTGGGGGAAGGGTTTTCACCCCTCCTATATGTATTTTTAGATCCCCTTGAGCCTTGATTAGAAAACCTATTTATCTTGGCTTCAATTCTCTCTTGCCACCCCATTCTATCCCTAGCTTTCCTTCCAGGTAACCCTGTAACTGTGGGCAGTTACAGAATATGCTTCTCCAATACGATTTTTTTTTAGCTGCCTGTATAAATGCAACACAGAATGATACAGAATTATTCTCTGTCTCTTTTCTGTGAAAGGGAGAAGAGGGTGTTTTCTGGCCTGAAGTGTATGAAATCCATGAAACTCTTAGTGTTCACTTTTAAGAACCACCTAGAAGGATTCTGCAACATTTTGCTTTTGAAATATTGAAACATATAACAGAATTGGAAGCATTTCAAAATGAGTGCCCGTGTCAGTGGCTGAATTGTATCCTCCTAAAATTTGTGTTGAAGTCCTAATCCTCAGTACTGTAGTATGTGATTATATCCAGACATGGGAGTAATAAAGAGATATCAGATGAGGTCACTGATGTATACTTAAATCCATGTTATCAGTGTCCTCACAAGAAGTGACAAAAGAAACAGAAATAAACATGGCAGAATATGTAAGGAGAAGACAGTATACCTGTTCTGGAGAAGCATCAGCATGAACAAACCCTATAGATAGTCTAAATCTTCAGAAATGTTTCTGAAGATCATTNTTTTTTTTTAGCTGCCTGTATAAATGCAACACAGAATGATACAGAATTATTCTCTGTCTCTTTTCTGTGAAAGGGAGAAGAGGGTGTTTTCTGGCCTGAAGTGTATGAAATCCATGAAACTCTTAGTGTTCACTTTTAAGAACCACCTAGAAGGATTCTGCAACATTTTGCTTTTGAAATATTGAAACATATAACAGAATTGGAAGCATTTCAAAATGAGTGCCCGTGTCAGTGGCTGAATTGTATCCTCCTAAAATTTGTGTTGAAGTCCTAATCCTCAGTACTGTAGTATGTGATTATATCCAGACATGGGAGTAATAAAGAGATATCAGATGAGGTCACTGATGTATACTTAAATCCATGTTATCAGTGTCCTCACAAGAAGTGACAAAAGAAACAGAAATAAACATGGCAGAATATGTAAGGAGAAGACAGTATACCTGTTCTGGAGAAGCATCAGCATGAACAAACCCTATAGATAGTCTAAATCTTCAGAAATGTTTCTGAAGATCATTKTGTTTTCTGTGCCTTGGAAAGCTAGGGCAAGCCATGTGCTTGTCATCCAGATCCTGGTATCAACACATTGTTATCTTGATTCACTATTTGATTACTTTGTATATAATTTCCATGTTTTAGCTTGTTTCTCCTTTCATGGCCCCAAAAGACACAGAGTAACACAGTGGAGTTCAGCTGGTCAGCAATCTATTTTACAATAGCAAGGCATGTCTATATCAGTATGACAAAAAGTATCCTTCAGTTATCGTACCTATTTTAATGAAATGTGCACCTTTATGAAATTGGTATTTGGAGGTATAAAATAATCCCTATAGAAACCAATGTGATGGATACCTGGTAGCTTCTGTTGAACCCTGAACTGAGGAGGACTTCCTAAGAGAAGGGAGTATTTTCACTGTGCWTGTCCCTCTATTTGATCTCGACCAGAGTTATCCATGCACAGTGAAAATACTCCCTTCTCTTAGGAAGTCCTCCTCAGTTCAGGCCTGTAGCCCTCTTGTGCCTTGATCTTCAACTCAGTGTCTTAAACACAGATGTGCGGGTTCCCCTGTAATTTTGACATCCAAGTTAACACAAGTAACACTGACTCAATCCACAGTAATCTTTAATCAGAATGCCTGTCATCAAGAAACAAGATGCATGGACTGGAGAGATGGCTCAGCAGCTAAGAGCACTTGTGTTTGCATGAGACAGGGGTTCACTTCTCAGCACTGACTCAGTGGTCGTGGATCCAGTGCCTCTCTACAGGCTTCTTGCTCATATGAAGTACATGCACATACATATAAAATAAAAGAAACTTTTTAGAAAATAAACTGAATGACAGTAAATTCTAGTGGTTGTGTGGAGAAAGATAAACAGTTATACATTGCTGGTAGGAATGTGGGAATGTAAATTTGTGCATCAATAATGGAGCACAGTTTCCCCTACAAATTGCTAAAACTTGAATTAACATGTACCTTGTTATTCAACTCTTGGATATGTGTCCATAGATGCAAGTGAGAAGACCACACAAATACTTGCAGACTGATTACAATCACTGCTCAGAACATAGTTACCAAGATGTGAAAACAGCCTAGATGTCCATTAGGATAATAATGGATAAGAAAAATGTTATTGATATCTACAATTGAGTCTCATCAGCCATAAAGGAAAATGATATTTACCATTTTAAGGAAAATAGGTAGATCATTACATTAAGAGAAATAAGCCAGATTCAGAAAAGAAAAAAATGCATGTTTCCTCTTATGCCCTGTAGGTGTGTGTGTGTGTGTGTGTGTGTGTGTGTGTTGCGTGTGTGTGTGTGTGTGTGTGTGTGTTGTGTGTGTGTGTGTGTGGTGTGGTGTGTGTGTGTGTGCGCGCGCACGTACGCGCGCGTGCATGTGTGTTGAAATTAAAAGGGGACGGTGTGGCTGGAATCTAAAAGGTAGTGGAGGCAGGAGGGTGTAAAGTGAGGACAACAAAAACATTTTTTGGTGTTTAACCCAGATATAGAGTCTATGTTTAAATATATACTCATGGGTATTCATAACATGTAAATGTGTTACATAAAAGCAGAATGGGTAAGCCGGGCAGTGGTGGCACATGCCTGTAATCCTAGTACTCAGAAGGCAGAGGCAGGCAGACTTCTGAGTTCGAGGCCAGCCTAGTCTACAGAGTGAGTTCCAGGACAGCTAGGGCTCTACGGAGAAACCCTGTCTCAGAAAAAAAAAATCCAAACGACAACAACAACAACAACAACAACCACAACAACAACAAAGCAGAATGGGTAAAGTTGTAAGACAATATGTGTGGGAGGGTGGCAGGTAAGAGAAAGTATGGGCAGAACAGTTATTTGATGTATAAAACATAAAAATAACAATACTGCAGAAACTCTGTTGAGGAAGAAAAAACAAGTGAGCAGTAGGCTGGAGGCAAAGCCTAAACTGATAGAAATAGCACAGGATGTGTGTTATGATCCTGAATGAAGGATAATGTTCAGGCATGTTTCCTAATCAAAAATTTTTCATTTTCTATCATCTTTCTCAGTGCAGGAGATTTAACCCAGGGTCTTCCACATGCTATGCAAACATTTGTTACTGAGCTACATTCTCCCTTAACCCCAATAAACTTCTGAGAGGCTTCCAGGGACAAGGAAAACCTGGTTCCAGACTCTCTATAGTGGATTCACAGATTTATAATGTAGACAGGAACTCACAGAGGCAGAAACCCAGATAGAAGCCTAAGATGATTCTTCCTCCAGAAACAGGATTTGGGAGGGGGGGCAATATGGAGGCAAGTGAGCTAATAGAGAATCCATGGTATCTGTGTGGTATGTCCTAGAAATGGGGGCAACCCAATAACCCATCAAGATTTGCCAAAAGTATAGCACGTCTCCAAAACTTTTATTACAAACGTTTCAAATACTCAGCAAACATGAAATAGTTTTATATTAAATATACATATAGCTATTACCTAGATATGTCCATTAGCATTTCATTATAGTTGTTTTAAAGTCATTTATTATTCATCAAATGTTCAGCTGTTTATTAAACCACCTTAATTTAAAAATACATTTTAGACTAATTTGCATATGTCAGTACACTTCCCTCTAAAATCTTTGTATGCACACTGAGCAGAATTAAGACAGACCTCTTCAGAACATACCAACATAGCCAAGGATTCCTCTAACGATAAGACAACTGAGCACCCCAGACGCAGAAAATGTTCTCTTCTCTCTCTGACTTCTGCCTGTAAGAACAGTACCCTTTGTGAGGGTATCTGTGTCATCCATAACAAGAAGAGAGAAAGTTCTGATCACAGGTGAAAGCTGACCCAGTGCTCTGCCTGCATAAACAGATTGCCCTATAAGAAGATTAGAATCTGTTTAGAGAGAAAGGAGGGGAGTGGGAGGGGTTGTGTTGTATGATTTTCTCTGTCCAATCACATTAGGCAGTGGGAGGCCTGTGACTGGACAGGAAAAGTGAGGCAGGGCTGAGAGTTGCAGAGTGAGGGAGCTTCTCAGAGGAGGGGAGAAGAACCATGGCAACAGATGTGTACTTCATATGGCGTTCTTCAGCTACTAATAGCTACGATTTCACAATGTTAGAAATATTGGGATAAAGCTTTTATCATTATCAATTGGCTCTGAAATTACTGTATTGGCATCTTGTAAATTGTGATTTTATTGATGTATAAATCTGATTGGTTGATTAAGCTTTAAGAGTCTTGATTCTACAGCATAATTAGGTGTTCAGATGGCGGACCGTGGGGTGTGGGGTACACGTGGGCGTTTTGTGGAAGGGAGAGGAACTCGGGGAGAGATGGCCCAGCCTGGGGCCTGAGAGTTGGAGGACTGAGAGACTGTGTGAGTGAGATCACCCAGCAGTAGCCATATGGCCCATTGGTCATTGGCCCTAGGGCAGGAATGTGGCACACCATTTTTTAATATTTCCCACAACAGGATTGGAGGGAAGAAGGAAGGAAAAAATGTAACTATATTTTAAGTAAATAGAAATTTGAAAAACCTTCACTCCTGATTTGGTTTCAAAATAAAATAATGATAACAATAATGTTAATATAACAACAACAACAACACTGACAACAACAACAACAACAACAACAACAGATTTTTCTAGAACGTAGAGCTATGAGACTGGATATATATTTATATTTATAATATATATTTATACTGTTGTTTAATTCACAACTGTACTTGCAATGCCACTATTTAAAATACTTGTTAAGGAGACTTCTTAAATAGATGCCCAACATTTACACTTGTTAAGGGACTCAGAGTAAAAAGAAAAGCACACATTAACTTAAAAGACCAGTAAAGTAAACCCTGCAGAAGAGGGCCAGAGAGATTATAGAAGCCAAAGGGATGTAGGACACAAGAATATTGCCCAAAAATCAACTAAGCAAAGTTCATAGGGGCTCATAGAGACTGAAGTGATAAACAGAGCCTGCATGGGTATGTACTATGTACATGTTGTATTTGTTTAGGTTGTTTTTTATGGGAGTCCTAACAGTGGAAGTTAGGGAGAGACTCTGATCCTTTTGTCAGCCTCATTCACCCTTGATGTGAGGTTTTATGCCTGGTTATGGTATTATGTTCTGCCACATGCAGCTAATATCTCTAGTAGGCCCCTCTTTCCTGACTGGAAATGTAGGAGCACTTCATCTGGGGCAGAGAGAAGCTTGGGGGAAAGTGGGGAGGGGAGGAAGGGGAGGGAAGGGAGGGGAGAGAGAGAAGGGATGGGGTGGAAGTCACAATATATTATATGAGAGAATTAGTAAAAAGAAAAAAAAAGCAAAAAATCCAAGAAAAAAGTAGTGCTTTGTTACTTTTAAAAATAATAATCATCATTTGACAAACAAACAAGAAAAAAAAGTGTTAATAATGGTAGAACTTATATTGGACTCATGATGGAGAAGGCCAGAAGTGGAGAAGGTTTATCAGCATGGAACATGGCTAACTAGCTATGAAATTGTCTACTTTATGCTKCTGGCCCTGTGTGTACACAGGATCTAAAATATAGCAATGATCAATTGAACTCAAAGGAATGAAAAGTGATGGGCTAGAAATGAAAGCTTGTTGGAGGGTCCATAAGGGTTGTTTGCTGTGAGTGGGTGTGGCAGAGACTCTTTCGCTCACTGTTTCATTATGGTTTTTGGTCATTCCTTCTGATACAATCCTGACTTTCTTCTGGTATGAAAACGAGCCCTACCCTATAGTTTTTCTCTTGCAATAGGGATTGTGGGTGAATGCTCAGGACTAAGTAGCTAAACTAAAGTAAGGAAAAGTATATCATCATTTGCCTTAGGAGAGCCCAGGACAAGGGCAGCAGTATAATGGCTTGCCCCCAGAGTCACCTTCTTTTCTGCAGTAAAACATCCTGGTGAGAAATGGTGATGGGCTGAGACAATTTACTAATTTACTTGTTTCACAGGTCTACTAGTGAGAAAAGCTAAACAATATTCCTATTAACTTTCAGGATTGGGATAAGAAGAATGGCTTCTCTGGGATGTCTTGCCTCTTCATTTGGTTAATTACCAAGGCAAATATCATTTTCTCTTTACATGAAGCCCTAAGATGCTTTGAATCCAGCTAGGTTGCTAATCAAGYATGTTGTTTTCCATTGGGAAGGAATTAGGAATCTTTCTATGACACAAAAGTGTYCACCATGGCAATTGTTGTTGCTCTGGCACTGATCTCAGAGAAGGGGCTACTGGCAGCCACCAACCATGTGAAGCAGCAATGGGGTATATGAAGGTCAAGTCATGTTATGTAAGAATATATATTGTAAGCTCTATATCAACTAAAAATAAAAATAGGAAACATATAAAAGTAAGTGTTTGAGGTCAACTCAAAGAACACAGTTGGATCCTTTCTAAGGATAAAAAAATAATGTTGGGTCATCCAATGGTCTAGATTGGGACAGATTCATAACTACAAACAAGAACCAATTTATATTTAAGAATTTCTTCCTATTGCTTTTTTATTATTAGATATTTGCATTATTTACATTTCAAATGGTATCTCCTTTCCATGTTACCCCTCTGAAAGGTCTCCCACTATTATTGTGTGGGGTGCAATGTGTTATTGTGTGGGGTGCAATGTGCCGATGTGTGCTTTGAGCTTTAGTAAAGTTTCTTTTATGAATTTGGGTGCCCTCGTACTTGGAGAATATATGTTCAGAATTGAGAGTTCATATTGGTAGATTTTTCTTTTGGTGAGTATGAAGTGTCCCTCCTTACCTTTTTTGATTACTTTAGTTTGAAAGCTGATTTTATTAGATATTAGAATGGCTACACCAGCTTGTTTCTTGGGACCATTTGCCTTTTACTCTGAGTTAGTGTCTGTTTTTGTGCCTGAGGTGGGTTTCCTGCATGCAGCAAAGTGTTGGGTCCTGCTTATGTATCCAGTCTGTTAGTCTATGTCTTGTTATTGGAGAATTGAGTCCACTGATATTAAGAGATATTAAGGAGAAGTGATTGTTGCTTCCTGTTATTTTTGTTATTAGAGGTGGAGTTATGTTTGCATGGCTCTCTTCTTTTTGGTTTGTTAAAAGAAGATTAATTTCTTGCTTTTACTAGAACATAGTTTCCCCCTTTTGTTGGTGTTTTCCATTCATTATCCTCTGAAGGGTTGGATTTGTGGAAAGATATTGTGTAAATTTGTTTTTGTCATGGAATACAAAATYGGTTTCTCCATCTATGGTGATTGAGAGATTTGCTGGGTATAGTATCCTGGGCTGGCATTTGTGTTTCCTTAGGATCTGCATGACATCTGCCCTGGATTTTCAGGATTTCATAGTCTCTTGTGAGAAGTCTGGTATAATTCTGATGCTCTACCTTTATATGTTACTTGGCCTTTTTCCCTTACTGCTTTTAATATTCTTTGTTTAGTGCATTTGGTGTTTTAATTATTATGTGATGGGAAGAATTTATTTTCTGGTCAAATCTATTTGGAGTTCTATTGACTTCTTGTATGTTCATGGGCATCTCTTTCTTTAGGTTAGGGAAGTTTTCTTCTATAATTTTGTTGAAGACATTTATTGGCCCTTTAAGTTGGAAATCTTCACTCTCTTCTATACCTATAATCCTTAGGTTTTGGTCTTCTCATTTTGTTCTGGGTTTTCTGGATGTATTGGGTCAGGAGCTTTTTGCATTTTGCATTTTCTTTAACTCTTGTGTCAATGCTGTCTATGTTATCTTCTGCATCTGAGATTCTCTCTTCTATCTCTTGTATTCAGTTGTTTATACTTGCATCCATGACTCCTGACTTCTTTCCTAGGTTTTCTATGCCCAGAGTTGCTTCTCTTTGTGATTTCTTTATTGTTTCTACCCCCATTTTAAGATCCTGGATAGTTTTGTTCAATTCCTTCACCTGTTTTGTTGTGTTTTCCTGTAATTCTTTAAGGGCATCTACCTGTTTACCTGAGTTCTCCTGTATTTCTTTAAGGGAGTTATTTATGTCCTCCTTGAAGCCCTCTATCAGCATCATGAGTTGTGATTTTAAATCCAAATCTTGCTTTTCCTGGTGTGTTGGGGTATCCAGGACTTGCTGTTGTGGGAGAATTGGGTTCAGATGGTGCCATGTTGCCTTGATTTCTGTTGGTAACATTTCTTTGTTTGCCTTTCTCAATCTGGTTATCTCTGGTGTTAGTTGGTCCTGTTGTCTCTGGCTGGTGCTTGTCCCTCCTGTGGGCCTGCAAGCCTGTCTCAGCACCCCTGTGTGACTGGCTTTTCCCTGGCACAGAGTGCTGTGGCACTGCCCAGCTCATGGTTGCTGGTGGAGCCCAGACTGACTGACCCTGTCCCAGCTGTTCTGCCACTCCGGTGTTCCCTGTGATCCTGGCTGTAGCAGCCCGCTCATTCACAGGAGAGAAGATGGCTGCCTCACCTCTAAACCTGGGAGTCAAATCACTCCCTACAGAGCAGTTCTACCCTGGCAGGATCAGTGCACAGTCAGCTGTGGCAATGCCCAGGTCCTTGCTGCAGGTGGAGCCCTGGAGGACCCTGTCCAGCTCTTCTGGCACTCAGATGYTCCCTGTGCTCCTAACTGTACTTGCCTGCTCATTTTCCAGAGAGATGATAGCTGCCTATTGCTTTTTATTGTTACATTTATTATAGATCTACATATATGCAACCAGTACACATCTAAATCCAAACCTTGTCTTTGAAATTATCAGTTACCAAGTTATGGTGATTAATGACACACACAACAAAAACACATAGAAAACCAAAACCATGAAACAACAACAACAATATCRCCACCAACAACAGTGCTGTTTTGCATTAGGGAATAAGGTTGTGCTACTTTTCCTCCTGAACAGTTCTGAGTAATTATACAAAGGCACTGAGATTCTCATTTGAGGCTCACTTGCAACTCAGTAGAAGTCAGTAAGCACTCAGCATGTACTGCTTGTGTAATGGGCTCTTAAGGTACAAAGTTCATGAAATGCATACAGCAATAAAATCCTTAGATCTTGGGCTTATTAAGATCATTTGCACATAGGATTGCATAAAAGAAGAGAGATAATTGAGCTCATCTTTTAAAAATATAGCCATGGAGAAATATTCTCCTAGTCTCCTCGTTCTGCTATACGAAAATTATATCAACCCAGTAGCTTATAAACATTAGACATACATGTTTCACATTTCTGATGACTGGGAAACCCAGGATCAGAGGGTGATGATTCAGTGTCTGGTTGGGATGGTTTAATATAAAATGTTCCTAAAGGTTTGGTCATTATGTTTTTGAGATGTGACTGGATGATAATGGCAACAATGTCATTGGTGTTCATTGATGAGTGCAACTTGACTGGCCTATTCAAGGTGGAGACTGGAGGAAGTTGGTCACTGGTATATGTCTTTGTTGGCTTCCTTGGTTTTATTTTTCTTGCTGTAATAAAACAATCTGTCAAAATCCACAGATGGGAAGTAAAGGTTTATTTAAAATTCCAGGTTACAACTCATCATTTTAGCAAAGGCAAAGATGCAGAACAGGAGCTTGGTAGTTCTAGGTACTTCATATCCAGTTAAGGGCATGAGAATCTAATTAAAAATGCTGCCTGCTTCTTGCTAGCTTATGGGCTGTCATCTAGTCTTTTCCTCTCTTATACCATTCAGTATTCCTGCCTATGGAATGGTGCTGCCCACAATGTACTGATTCTTTCTAGATCAAGTAACAATTGAAATAATCCCCAACAGGCATGCCTGTTAGGCCAGTTTGATCTAAATAACTTCTCAGGTGAAACTCCAAAGTGTTTCTAGATTGTGGGAAGTTGACACATGTCAGTTTCTTCCATGAGACCTGCTCCCTGATGGATTAATTACTCCTAAGGCTCCTCCATTAATATAGTTAGAGAAAGGATTAGAATTTCAATTTATGAATTCTTGGAGTGACAAAAATTTTAATATATATTTTTATAGGATTTGAGTGTTAATTCTCCTGGGATAATTTTTTTCAAATGTGATTTAAAACACWTAGAAAAATTATATTTACTGAGTATATATTTGGGCAGACAAGGCTCTTGAAATGGTAGTGATAAGAGTCACAAGCAATATACATTTTGAGATTCTGTCACTAGAGTTTTAATTCATGAGATCTAGGAAAGTGATCTAGGCACCTAAACTGTAATAGAGTGGCTTGTAAGCCACCCTTCAGAAACACTTTGGTAGTTATTTTTCAGTGTTGTGGCTGAATGCCAGAGGGTTTAATAGGGGAGCATGAAGCAAAGGACTGTTGCTTCTGAGCTCGGAAAAGGTTGCCAAGAATGACAGAAGAACATAATTTTATAACAAAATGGTGTTACTCTCTGAGTTCTGTACCTGGTAATATTGGGAGTAAGGTTAGATATCTGGAGTCACACAGAACACAATGCTGATAAGTACTAGTCAAAAGTCTCCCCATATCCCTATTCCTTTGTGCAGACTCTCAAAGTCTCCTGTATGTTGGATCAGGTCAGCCAAATTTTAACCCTCATCATTGCCCTCAAGTTCTGCTTATTTAGGCATCCTATTTATAGTTTCAGAGACCCTGAAGCTATGTGTGGTGTCATGCTTAGTTTATTTGAAGACTAACGTGGGCCATCTTAGGTCATACTTACAATTTCACCTCACTGCCATTGGGAACCTGCTTTGGCTTCATTTAGATATCCATCCAAGAACAATGGTCTGCATAGTTTCACTCGCAAACACTGTCTTCTGATTTCCAGGTTCCCTCAGCATTTGATACTGACTCCTCCTTTGGAAGACTAATTGTTTCTAAATCTGCTTTCCTTAGCCTCTCACTAGTCACCAGCTTGTATCATTTCCTGCTATATGTGAAGGTTCCAAGCATTGTCACTACTGTATGCTCGAATCCTGATACAGTTGCTTGAGAATTACAGATACAATTTCTTATTTTGTTCTCAGTCCCAATCCCCCATCGAGCATCTTAACCACTCAAATACTGCCACCTCTTATTTTCCTTTTGGAAGTATTTATATTATCAGAATTCTATCCCTGAGTTTTTCAAACCAATGGAGTCCTCTTCCAGATAACATGAACTATATTGATATGATCATTTACTAAATATCTAAGTCAGCAAATGCAAGGAAAGGTCTCCATTATCTCATTTTTATGATAAAGGAAGGGCATGAATTTTCTTTTGTGAGGCTTATATAAATCACAATCTGGTCTGCAGCTGGATCAGAACATCCCATTTCTGRCAGAAGGAGAGACTCAGCAGGAGAGGAGTGTCACAGATGAATTATACCCAAACAGCCTTGTCATCACTAGTTTTTTTCCAGGTTCTTCTCAGTCTCTTTACACTAGATATTCCTTAAATCTCTAATCAGTTCTCTACCACGTATAGCCTTTTGCTAAAGTGGTGTATTACTTCACCTGCAAACAAAGAATTATCAGTGTGRATAGATATTGTATCTTCTTTTAATGTTAGTCTATCTTTTGTCAAGTGAACTTTTCGGCATAAGCTATCAACTCAAACTAAGGAGATGCTTTTCTTATATAGGTACATGTCAGGTATTATAACTTTCTTATTCATCCCTCAGAAGGCCTTGTATGGTATTTTCTCATTAACTTTACATTACCACTGAATGCTAAAATGGCTCAGAATTTAGCGGCTTTGATGTGTCTCCAAAATAACAATGGAGGCAGTGAAACATAGAGGTTCATTGCAGGGGTGTGGGGAAACATTGTAAGTGTTGCTAAAATTGACTGCCAATTCATAAGTTTAACGTTGATCAGTAGGTTAGGGCATGAGGAAAACAAAATAGGACACAGTATATTGTTTAGTATAGTATTAGTTGGATTAACAAATTACTTTCTGTTTTACTTTGCTTTCTGTTGCTGTGATGAACATTCTGTTCAAAAGCAAATTAGGAAAGCAAGGGCATATGTGGTTTATATTTCTGTGTCATAATTTGTCACACAGGGAAGTTAGGCCCAGAACTCATGGTGGGAACCTGGAGGCAAGAACTGATAGAAAGATCATGAAGTAATCCTGTCTGAAAAAACTGCAGGGATGGAAATGGAGAAGGAGCCTGAGGAAAAGAAGATTCACCAACAGGCCTAAAGTGGGATCCAGCTGAAGGGGAGGCTTAAAGGCCTGACACTACTGAGACTGTGGAGCACTTACAAAAAGGCACCTATCATGACTGCCATCTGCAAGATTCAACAAGCAGCTGGAAGAGCCAGATGTAGATATTTGTACCCAACCAATGGACAGAAGTTGCTGACCTCTGTGGCAGAAATAGGGAAAAGCTGGAAGAAGCTTAGGAGGAGGGCGACCCTGTAGGAGGACCAGCAGTCTCAATCTGGACTCCAGAGATCTCTTTCAGACACTGGATCACCACCAGGCAGCATACACCAGTGATATGAGCCCCTCACCACATATACAGGAGAGGACTGCCGGGTCTGGCTTCAGCCAGAAAAGATGCACCTAACTCTCAAGAGACTGGAGGCCCCAGGGAGTTTAGAGGTCTGGGGTGGTGGGGTGGTGGGGTCATGGGATGGGGACATCCTTGTGGAGACAAAGGGGCAGGGAGGAGGTATGGGATGTGGAACAGTCAGAGGGTGGGTGTGAAGGGAAGGATAAAATCTGGAGTGTTAAAKTAATAAATTAAAAAAATAAATTATTCATAAAAATTAAAAAAGAAATGAAAATGCCCCACAAATTTACCTGCTGGCCAAGTTGATGAAGATGTTTTCTTAATTTTTTTTCTCCAAATGATTTGAGCTATGTCAAGGTGACAAATACTAGCTAGCATGGACCTCAAGTACAAAATGACTTAACACAAGTCTTTTATTTCTTTCTCATGGTATTATACAGGGAAGTTCAGTCATAAGGGAGTAGATCCTGGCCTCCTGCACCCTCTTATGTACTCAAGTGAACTGAGGCTTTGCCATCTTCAGTTCCAATTTTTCCTGATCATCCTGATAAAATCAGAGAATATAAATGGACCTAGAATATCACACAAGAGAACAAATGATCCAGTCTAGAAGTCATTTCCTGACCAGCCATATCACCTTGTCTCTTCTAATTTTAAAGGAAGTCAGGTAAAATTATTAGTCATGAAATATAAAACAGGATACTTCTTGTGAAGCCAGCAGTCTCTACTGCCATATTTCTCTTCCATAAATGCTGATTAATTTCATTACTCTATATAGAGCATACTGATTGTGTCCAAATGGGGACAGTTTAAAAAATATCCATTTGCTGGATCTGGCTTGAAGCCATGTTCTCCAGGTAATATGCATCTTCTTCAATAGGAATTAGGAATAAGTGATCATTACATCTACTAAAATATATTGCTTTCTGTGCTGCCACGGCTAGGTCTATTACATTAACTGGGCACCTGCCTTATAGCTTGTTTTTTCCATCCAATCTGAAATGGACTCCTAGAAAAGAAGTTGACTGTGCATGGTATAGATTAGTTGATATGCTACCCTCATATTTATAGTCTTAATGGTGTATTTGGAGATGGTTGGGAAATCTTTTGAGTCAAATTTCTAAGGGTGGAGCTCACACTATCTTTGTCATCTTAGTGACATCTTGACACCATTCCACCATGATCATTCCATTAGTTCTTACCTCCAGGTTCCTACCATAAATTCCTTTCCTGATGTCCTTCAATGAAGAACTGTGACACATAAATATAAGCCAAGTAAACCTTGCCTTTCTAAGTTGCTTTTTGCCAGAGGGTTTTTTTTATCACAGCAATAACAAGCAAAGTAGAACAGGGAGAGATTTATTAAAATGTTGCTGTAGTGAGGCCTGCTCTTCTCCATCTCTCCCTATGATTTCCCTGCATACTCTAATCCCATTTTCATGTGATGGAAACATGTCATGCCTTTGGCAAAAGTTGATGGGGTATTGAGTTGTCCCATTTCTAGGACATACCACACTGGTTTCTTCATCAATTCATTAGCACCCCCACCCCCACATATATGGGATGGAGTATCTCTTTGAATGTCTACATAGCAATAACAGGGTCTTTTAGACAGGTAGTAAATGTTCCTAGCATAAAACAGCATTTATGGTGTAACTCTGCTTTGCATATAAAACTAAGTTAGCACAATGAAATCATTCCTGACCTAGATGTCACTGGAGCTTGCATGTAAAAATGAGAAGGGCTTGCCACACTGAGATAAGTATTTCCTCTTATTGTTGAGAATAGTTTTAGCTATCCTGGGATTTTTGTTATTCCAGATGAATTTCAGAATTTTTCTTTCTAACTCTATGAAAAACTGACTTGGGATTTTGATGGGGATTGCAATGAATCTGTATATTGCTTTTGGCAAGATGGCCATTTTTACTATATTAATACTGCCAATCCACGAGCATGGAAGAGTTTTCCATTTTCTGAGGTCTTCTTCCATTTTCTTTTTCAGAGACCTGAAGTTCTTGTCATACGGATCTTTTACTTGTTTGGTTAGAGTCACATCAAGATACTTTATATTGTTTATGGCTATTGTGAAGGGTGCCATTTCCGTAATTTCTCTCTCAGTCTGTTTATCCTTTGAGTATAGAAAGGCTACTAATTTGCTTGAGTTGATTTTATAACCAGCCACTTTGCTGAAGTTGTTTATCAGCTGTAGGAGTTCTCTGGTGTTTTTTGGGTCACT
>BDUI01002047.1:84678-95285 GCA_002335545.1 Apodemus speciosus | reverse complement strand
ACTATTTAGATGATCTACTTGATCCTGCTTAAACTATTCTCAACAATAAAAGAACTTCCAGGGGAATCAGTATCCCGGACCTCAGGCAGTACTACAGAGCAATTGTGTTAAAAACTGCATGGTATTGGTACGGTGACAGGCAGATAGATCAATGGAGTAAGACTGAAGACCCAGAAATGAACCTAAAYACCTATGGTCACTTGATCTTTGACAAAGGAGCTGAAACCATCCAGTGGAAAAAAGATAGCCTTTTTAACAAATGGTGCTGGCTCACCTGGAGGTCAGCATGCAGAAGAATGAGAATTGACCCATTCTTATCTCCTTGTACTAAGCTCAACTCCAAGTGGATCAAGGACCTCCACATAAAACCAGACATACTGAAACAAATAGAAAAGAAATTGGGTAAGACCCTTGAGGACATGGGCACAGGGGAAAAGTTCCTGAACAGAACACCAATAGCTTATGCTCTAAGATCGAGAATTAACAAATGGGACCTCATAAAATTACAAAGTTTTTGTAAGGCAAAAAACAATGTCAATCGGACAAAATGACAACCAACAAATTGAGAAAAGATCTTCACCAATCCTAAATCCGAGATAAGTATTTCTTCAAAGGTTTTCAAATAGCCTAGAGGAAATTTCTTAGTTTACACATACTTCTCAGTATGCAAATATCACATGCACACACAGACTTGTGGAACAAGGTTTAACATTCATTAAGAATGAAATAATTCAGACAAATTGCTCTGATAATAGAACTCTTACCCAGTCAGCCACTTCATTTCCAACACTCCATGACAATGAAACAGATCTCTAAATAGCTTATGTGAATTTTTCTTTTTGCCCTCAGAATTGTTCCCATGCCTTAGCCTTCTTGAATATATCATTTTCTTCTTCTTTTTTGAAGGGCTTGGGGAATATAGAACTGGATTTAGGGCCTCACAAAAATTAGACAAGCACTCTATCACTGGATCATATCTCCAGACCTTTTGTTACTTTCTAATTTGAGTCTCTAGACTCTTTAAGTTCATTAGGCTGGTCTTTAACTTGATTGTGGTGTTTTTAATGTAACGAAACAAGGACARTTGCCAAAATATGTATTTAGATTACATATTCCTTCTAAATTCTACAATTGCATGGTGGAAGGACTGCAAGTCTTTCACACTAGAATACAGCACCTTTCTTCATATTTTTTGCTTCTTTTAATATCTTACAGAAGCCCCAAGTAGAGAATCTGCTATGATTCTATATTAAAACATTCACTTTGTTCAATTAAATCCTTGTCAAGAATGATTTAGGTGCTAATGGGATGTGCACACAAAATCAAGCCTTTGCATTTTGATTTATCTCTGCTAGCTTGAGGCAATGGTAAGAAGCAGGAAAAGAATTGAAGAAGTAAGCATCTGCCACAGTAACAGGGGACGCAACATTACTAGTAGACTCTGGAGCTCCCATAGACAGCCTAAATGATCACAAGCACAAAATGATAGCTTTTTTATTTCTTTTCCTGGGAAGAGAAAGATAGCTGAGTCCTCCAAGATTGCTGTAGATAGAACTATAATAGCATATAATACCTGGAAGTATTTGAAGATCATTGAATGGAGTTAAAAATCCTTTATCCCTTCTTTCCTCCACAAAGCAAAATAAGACTAACAAAACCTCAAGACTCTAATAACACCAAAACCCACTCTTACCTCAGGGCATGAGATCAAGTATTTCTTTCTTGGATGAAGTAGATTCTACTAAATGCTTTCTAAAATCCAGAATTCTCTTTGTAAGGCAGTATTTTTCTTCTAAACAAAGAAATCAGAGGCATTGCTTCCTAGGGGGAAGTTGTATTAGTTGGTATCTATGTTAGTCTAATAAAATACACTGGAAAAAACAGCTTAAGAAAGAATGGGCTTATTTAAGGCTCAAAGTTTGAGGTATAGTGTATCATGTTATAGAAGTAGCAAGAGATTGAAGGAGTTAGTTACATATAATTCACAACTGGAAATAAGATAGCAATGAGCACACTGCTACTGCAATGTCCAGTCTTCTTTTAACAGTCCAGCATCCCAGCCTAGAGAATAAAGACACCCAGAGTCTTTCTGCTTCAATTAATCTGATGAACATAATCATGCTTAGGCATTCCTAGGTGATATAAATATCATTATGTTACAATAAAGATTAATGATCACAGAAGTGTAACACTTCATGACTGGAGGTCATCCCACCAAGGGCTGGATATCTATCAAGTCTTGTAAATTCAAACTGTGGATGGGGTCATTAAGGTCAGAGAGAATTTTCTGCATTAATAGGTGAGTGAACAAACCCTGGTTGTTATGAAAAGAATGAGATGCCACTGGAATGAGTACTCTTCAGAGGATTTGATTTATGGTACAAAATAGATTTTATGTCCCAGTCTTCTTTGCAATTGTATATGGTCACAATACAATGGTCACAATGAGCACATCTCTTTATTCTTTTCCACTCTACAACCAGAGAGCAGAGACTGTGAAAAGGCACATATTACAATGAGTGGCATTTCCATCAGCCTGAGATCCTACTGATACAGATCCCTAATGTGATGCTACAAAACTTTTGACAAAGTAATTGCTAACATCATTCTGAAGATGAGCTAAGTATTTATTTGAAGGATCAGTTGGCCCCTTCAGATGTATTGTGTATGGGCTGGGATATTGTATGTGTGGCTTGCTATTGCATTTAAAAACCTACAAGTAAGACAGATTTAGGTATGTCTAGTTAGCTTGCAAGCATTAGTAAGGGATTAAGTATATATGAATGTCTTAAAATTTTAAAACACTGACTCAAATTTTTAGATCAAAAACAGTAAAAAGTACTTAGAGCAATGATGATTGATCTATGAAGTCTTTTCAGTTAAATAAAGTGATTCATCTCTGAGGCAATATCAGAACAAGACTTCTACTTTCTACCCACAGTTGCTTCACCTAGTTATGGGAGACTTGCCTTTATCATGAGGTAGAGATGTATTTATCTAAGAAAAAGTCTTAAGTTTCCCACATGGAACAGAGTGAAATGCCATGGGGCAGAAAGACACTACAGCATATCCTCTACTACTATTATACTTTGTAGCTGAGTGACTGAAAGAACTTGTGATTTCTTAATGAACAATTGGGATCTCTGAGAAACTACCAGGGTGTGACTGACATTCGCTATGAAAATACTATAGACTGCATGGGATATGCTGAAAGATCTCGTTCCTGTGAAGAGTAGAGCGTCTTGCCCAGTGAGATGGATTGTCTATAGACCATTCTCTAAGGATTCACATAGTTCTGGAAGCCTGAAATGTAGTTAGGGTTAAAGGTGAGAATAGTAAGGTCAAATGAGTTGCCTCTAGATTGTATTTCTGTGTATTTTAACCCTTGATGCATATTGGTTAAACTTTGCTTTTTATTACATAAGAGAGATTTTTAGAAGATATTATGCTAAGACCCTGGGATTCACAGTGAATCTATAGCTACTTCTGGACTCTAATCATTGATATAGGAAGAAAGGAAAATTGTTGGGCTGGTTTGATGCAGAACATCCCTGCAAGATATCTACATATGTGATGCTATCTTGTGTTCTTGCAGGAAGAGCAGACTAATTTGCCCAGCCTGAGGAAGCTACTTAGGACAAGAGAGGATTGCCAAACTATACAACTCAACTTATTCAACAACACAGAGATTCTTCTAACAATCTTACTCTTAGTGTGGCAGTGATCAACGTTTCCTCATGACATCTAAGAGATCTGGCAAAACTGTGATGTTCATCTGTGTTAAGAATCCATCACTTTCTGGACTCAACATTGGGCCAGTTTTCCTAAGACTACACTGTTTAGTAGTGGGAAATAAGGCATATCTTCAAGGTAGTTCTAGCAGCTTCATCTTCCCTGCAATCCAGGAAGGTGAGAGCTGAAATATCTTTGCTCCATTAGATTCTGCAGCAGTTATAAACAGCCATTAACCTCTAGATTATTCATTTCCCTGGAGCCTTCTAGGGAGCATCTACTCATTCTGTACTGTATTCCATGCATGGGTAGCATCTCATTCCCTTAAAATTTGGCCCTCTATGAGGAATATTACATTGCTCAAATTTTATCCATCAGCATTCAAATGGGAAACAGGACTGCAAGAACTGGTGAGGACACTGACCCCCAGTAACTCCAGGCTGGCACAGATACACAAGTATAAACCTAAGTTCCATCAGCTCTCTCTGCTGGGCCAGTGGAGCAAGTAGACTTTGTGGGGCTTGCCGAGAATCACACGTTTGTCATAGCTTCACCCAATCCCTCCCAGCTACCTTCAGAAAGCTACATTGTTTGGGTGAAGATGTTGGRGAAGTAAGACAAAAGGCTTCACCTCTGTGGTACCAAGAACTGAACAAGAGGTGCTGATGACAGCAAGATCTTTGGAGAGTTCTCTGTGCCTTTCCTATGTCAGTGCTGCATCTGCCCTTGATGTATATAGTCAATATTGCATACTGGACTGGACTGGACTGGAAGGAACAGAGCTTACCCAGGTGGCTGGGTTCCATGGGATCTCATCAGCATGTGTGTGGGAGAAGTAGCCTTCTCTGGAGAAAGTTTTCAGCAAAAATGCTTTCCTTCACTAGGGGTAATGAGGGCTATCAAATCTTAGGGTGTGGGTAGAAGTTTGGGGGAGGTGAGTGTACATTATTAGCTGGTGCTGAGGAGCCAGGAGTGCATCATTTGCATGAAGAGGAATTCCAGGTCATTGTTGAACTTGTTTTTATAGGGAGAGAGGAAGTTTAACCTGTAACTTGGTCAACAGGCGACATGACTACTTCAAGGGTGGCAGAGGTGGGGGCTATAAGATTAACTTACTTGGACTGGAACATGCAGGCCCAGAGCAGGAGGAAAAGCAGTCCTGCTCCTGCCAGTCTTAGAATGATATTTTTTAGGGTTTAGATATGAAGACCTCACTCATGACCTCACTCTTGCTCTGGATTGGCTCACAGTGTAGTATGGCTTTGAAGATCCACAGCAGTATGCTACTGTTGGGACTGCCTTTCCAAAACTCATGTAGCAGTTTAACTCATGTGGGACTTTTCAGTGATGACTATGACTATGCAATGCACATTTCACTCTTCTGAAAATAAAGATACCATTTTCAGAGGAGTCATATGCCTCTTATAGAAGTGAGTTCTTATAGACTCCACTTCTCTCTGACATGTTCCCTCACTAAATGTTGCATTCTTTCATGTTATGATACCTCTGGAAGGCCTTGTCAAATACTAGCATGTTAAGCTTAAACTTTTCAGCCTCCACAACTATGGAAATAAATATCTCTATTTGTGGCACTGTGTCATAGCAGTAGAAAACAGAAAATAATAGTGGTTTTCTGTTATGACTATTTTATGGGAAAACACAGTATTTTAGGTAGGGCTATAGGCTTGTAGCAGCATAAGTGAGGGCCAAAAGTTAACAGTTCAATTGCCACATTATTCCCTTTTTTGGTGCAGTATCACTTTGTCCTCACCCACCTGTGAGGTGCCATTTTTCCCTCCCTCACTTTGAATATTTAAGATGTGTATGAGGTCTGGAGCTCAGCTTTTTCTGTTCAGAACACTGTCTAGACATCCTTTATGAGGAAGCTTCCTACCTTATGGCAGCCCAGACAGCTCCCACAGAGAAGTGAGTGGAGCCATTCAGCAAGTAGCACTACCTGCTAAAAGTGTGAATGAGACCAACTTAAATCTGCTGTCCCGGTGCCTTTACATCTGTTGCCCCAGTGACTTTAAATCTACTGTTCCTGTGCCTCCCAGCAGTTAGGATGCCCAAGAGAAATAAGTAGATAGATTTCACAAACAAGCAGCCACAGTGTGAAAAAAAACCTACCATTCCTGTTTTTCATCATGACAGTTTACTTTGAAGCAATAAACAGTTCTGATAGAATAGGGAAGTGCAAATAGACTGCAAAGCAAATAACAGCATGCTGCTTACCCCACTTGCTTTGGGTTCTATTTTCCCTGTGGTGTTAGTACAGATTTTGGCAAGAATCACTGAAATATTCTTAACTCCTTCATTGGAAGCATTTAGTAACAGACCTCTTGGAAGTATGTATAAAAATATAAGGGGATAAAAAGAAGACATATTGGGAACACAATGACTTGTGGTGTTTTTGTTCTTGTTTGTTTGTTTGCTTTGTTTGTTTCTTTTTCATTTTACAAAAGAGRATTCCTGAGATTTGTTTAGAGAACCAGGGATAGAAACCATCACTGGACAACTTCACTTGCTTTTAAATGTTGATGAGATGAATATTCCAGAAGACATGACTGTTGTGATCATAAAAGAGAAAGAAGCATAATGTTCTATGACAGTGTGGAGAAAGAGGGAACCTCATCAGGCCCATGCTGAGGCATCCCTTTCCCCTGAGGGACAAGATACATGAAGGTATAATATAGAATAGAGTTCATTTAGGGCATGGGGAGGGGGGTTAATGGGGTAGTAGAAGCAGAGAAAGGCAGGGAGAAGGATAGAGTAGAGAAGTAGAGGGCAGCCTTGACCATGTGGAGAAAGTGGGGAAGGGAAGGAGGAAAGGTGGAGAGCCCAAGTAGGCAAGAGAGAAAAAGACAAGAGGGTGAGAGGCAAAAGCAGCCCCTTTTATAGTGGGCCAGACCTACCTGGCTGTTGCTAGGTATCTGTAGGGAGGGGCATACCTGGCTGGATAACCGTGGGGTGGAGCTTAGACAGAATCCTAACATTCCACCATTTTGGTTTAATTAAAAAATTAGAAAGAGGTGAAGGCGAAGCAGGAATAAGGTCTTTGTGATATCTGGCTGCTTCATACTGACATTGGGGCAATGTGTCTCTGGGGAACCTACAGATAGGCATAGTGGATGTTAGTCCAGTCTTAGGAGAGTTGGCTGTTTCCTTGCAGGGTTGATGGAGCCATCTGAGGATAGGTCAGAAGAACAGGTACAGTAGAAGTTGCCTGTGTCTGTGTCTGAGAGGAGATTGGAGCATCTGAAGGTTGCTTCTCTGCAGCTGTCCTGGATGTAGCAAGAGCCTAGACTTGAYAAGATGTTGAAACCATTAGTATATGTAGGGAATAAGATTAAGTCCATTTGGGAGAAAGAAAAAAATTTAAGGTGTACAATCGAAACCCAGAGGAATTCAACCCTTTGGAACAGGTCATAAGGGGGAACTTTGGGTAGATATACTTATCTGGATGGAGCCTATTTGATCCATGAGAGGTAGACCTGGGTAGGTTTCCTGTAGTTAACAAGTTTATAAAAGAGATAGCAACATGAGTTAACCACATGAGCAGTTTTTAAGATGAGCCTTTTGTGGAGCAGAAGGAACAAGATGAACARATCGTATAGTGGGATGTTTATTAGAGTTAGGCAAATTTATAGGAACTCTGATAATATTAGGACAGTGGCAAAGCAARAAGAGGATATACGAAGTATTTAATTAATGGAAACTGTTTAGGTAAGGAAATAACTGTCTAGTTGTCAATGTAGTCAGAAGTCTGAGTAATAATAATTTAGCAGTTAAGATTATTAAAAAATGACAGATTCCAATAGCCATCAGTTCTCTATGTTCTCCATAGTAACTTGGACTGTCAGTCTTGCTTTCAAGCACAAGAGACATGGAGCTTTTTCTCTGTGGAATGGATATGCATGACATGAGAAATGGCTTACCTTGGTTTAGCTGACATTTGACTCAAGACTATCTGGTTTTATTCACTGCATTTTTCAGTGATTATTGTATCATACACAATCTAGGCAGCATCCTGTAGTAGTGTTTGCATCTTCTGAGACCTTGTAGAAGAAACTGTGAGAGGCTTTTGGGAATTCTGTCTGTCATGAATTTAATAATTAATAAACTTCTGACAAGATCAAGCTCAAGATAGAATAGCAGTAGTCAAGACARGATAGGAATGAGAATCTTAAGTAACTTTGACAGATTGTGTAGGTAGGGAAAAGTTGTATTAGCAAAGAGACATATGGCTAGGACCAGAATAAGAGAGCTGGCAGTAGTGGCATAAAATCATGGTGACAGAAAATGAGTTTGTCCAGGCAGATTTAGGCCTGTGACAYAAACTGAGCACACAGGCTCTGAGGAGGATCCAGGGATGTGGGAGCATGGATAGGTAAGCATTTGGACCTTTTTTCATTTACCAAACTGCTGGCAGTATATGTGAAGATCTCTTAAAATATATGGTCGAAGACAAGTTTGCACCCATTGGGTAAGAGGGTTGTACAGCTAGAAATTCAGGTGATCACAAGAAATTTCTAGGAGCCACAGCAGTGACATTTCCCAGAAATGGCAGGAAGCAATCCAACCTAATACTAGGAAATTTTGGTGGCTCCTTGAGCCCAAAGGGATTTAGACTGATTTTGAGAAGGGAGGTCAGCCAATGTCCTAATTTGTAGGTCAACCAAGAGACTAGTCTAAAGAACTGGGCATTGATGCTGACCAGGTACTATCTGGGCCAAGGGTTCCTCCAGCCAACTGGAGAAACTCCTTATCAAYCAATATGGTGGCATGTGTTTGTGAGGTTCAAAAGTCTGAAAGCAGAAAATATGGACCCAACTGACAGAGGTTGGGGGCTAAGTGGCAGCAGCTCCTATGGGAGCACTCTCATGTGTGCACACCATATGGGCACGGGAGCAAGCAGCCAGAGCCACAGGTCAGGCTCGTTGGTCTGCACGGTTGTGAGGTGGAACTTCCTACTAGCATCTAGAGGCGACATCCCTCRGTGGGTAGGGAAAAGGAAGGACATAATGTAGCTTGTTTTGTATCCTAGTAATGCACGGTGCCAGGCGAATAGGCCAAGAGCTGCCAGTCCAGGGGACACAAACACAGATTGGAGAGCAAGGAGCAKGGAGGAGGGCAGCAGAGTCCCTGGCATGGGGGAGCCAAGAGCCAGACCTCCTTTTCAGGTGGCTGGACCAGCAAACCGAAAATGAGAGAGGGAAGAAGGGAAAATCTAATTGATAACAGACTGACCCAAGAGCAAGACACATGAGGGTATCCAGGCCTGTCCTGGAATTCTCAGTGGCAAGAAACAGGAGAGAGAAATCTCACCCAAGAAAAAAGTTCTAAAATGAGGGTCAGTGAAAAACTGAACATCTCCCATCCTCAAGGACAACACAAGGGTAGCTCCAAGCTCAAGAAATACCTAGGTCAATGCAGATAGTCGCTCTGACCAGTGGGAGATGGGGTGCTTACCAGACCAGGGCTAGCRAGGGTGGTTGTGGCTGAGATGGCATGCAAACCTGCAGAGTTTCTGGATCTGAGATACAGGCACCACTGTTGTGATCATAAAAAGAGAAAGAGGCATAATAATATTTTCTATGGCAGTGTGGGGGAAGGTAGTGCCTCAGTGGGCCCATGCAGAGGCATCACTTCCCACTGAGGAACCAGACACATGRTGGTATAGTATAGAATAGAATTGATTTAGGAAATGGGGAGGGGAGTTAAGGGCGTAGTAGAGGCAAAGAAAGGCAAGGAGGAGAGAATAGAGAAGGAGAGGCTAGCCATGTCCTTTGGAGGGAGTGGGGAAGGGAAAGGGGAAGGGAGGAGAGGCCAGGAGGGTAAGAGAGAAGCTAAGAGAGTAAGAGAGACAAGAGAGGCAAGAGTGAGAGGAGGGGCAAGCAGCCCCTTTTATAGTGGGCCAGACCTACTTGGCTGTTGCCAGGTAAATATACCTGGCTGTTTCTAGGTAACTGTGGGGTAGAGCTTAGGCAGAATCCTAATAATGACCATCTAGCATCTATTAGAGTTCCTTTCTGAGAGCTGCAGGCAGTCGCCTACCCACGCGGCCACCAACTCGCTCTGGGGGTCTGTGCACTCTGGACCTGGGATCACAGCCAAGGCAGCCACCTTACACCAGGCCAGTGCAGCGGGTAGTCACTGTGCTCACCCACGTGGCTGCCAACTCGCTCGGAGGTCAGTGCAGTCTGTGCCCGGATTTCAGTCAACGCAGCCACCTTACCTCAGGGCACTACAGGCTACTGGCAGCAGAGACCAGGTATGTGGACAGAGGCCAAGACTGACACCAACTACCCTGTCAGGCTCTTGCCTGCACCCAGAGCCAAAACAGCTCAGCAGCAGTCTCAGGGAGCCAGCCTGTCAGGCCTGCAGCAGAGGCCGCCATCTTGCCTCAGGTCAGAGCTGCAGGCAGTCTCAGACCCAGGCGACCACCAACTCGCTTGGGGGTCTGTGCACTCTGGGCCCGGGATCACAGCCCAGGCAACCACCTTGCCTCAGGTCAGAGCATCGGGCGGTCYCCAACCCATCCACGAACACCAACTCACTCAGTGATCTGAGCAGGCTGTGCCTGGATTACAGCAGAAGCAGCCACCTTGCCTCGGGGCACCTCAGACAGCTAACCAGACAGAGCCCTGTGGACTGAGARCACCACCATCTAGGCTCCAGCAGTCCAACCAAGGAAGCTCTACTTCTGCAGGGAATCCCATGCTTAGACAGAGCCCTGAGACCTGCCACCATCTTGCAGGTGGTGGGCTGACCAGGTCACCATAGAAAACCAACAGAGGAGCCCAGGTCACCATAAAGATCTAACAGACGAACCCAGATCTGTGGAAAAAAAAGATCTGATTCTTAAGAGCAGG
>BDUI01002047.1:27825-38089 GCA_002335545.1 Apodemus speciosus | reverse complement strand
CCTCCTCCTCTGCCTTCTTCTTCTCCTCATTAGCAACTTAACTTTTATGTTCAAACATGTCCTAATGGAGCACTGCCTATTAAAACTTAAGTTATACAGACTGATTTCATATAAGTTTCTGTATGAACTATATATGACTGTTAATATTTACCTGAAAATATTTGTGAAAATCAATAAAATAGATGATTTGAAGATAATGCCACAGTACTTGAGTTGCAGCAAAGATTTGGTTATTTATAACTGAAATACTAAAGTTATCTAGAGAAAAAATACCACTGAGATACATAAAATATAAAATATACATATATTTACAAATAAAGCATACATAAAAATAAATGTTTATGTTCATCCATTTTATGTTTGTTATTACTTAAAATATTTTCATACTGAGAGGCCATGTGAAAAGTTTATTTTCTTTTATGAACTAATATAGTTTTTTAAAGAATACTCATGCAAATTGGTAAAGTGAAGAAATTTATATTCAAAGAAATATATATTCAACTTATTTCATACAAATATGAAGTTCGTGGAAGCTGTGATTCCYACTGATGGAATTTCTCAAGAGTCTTAAGAACCTAGAGCTAAGATTCTAGCTTTAAAGACAAAAACTAAAGTTAACATTTGAATTAGAATCTATAGATTAGACATACATAATTTTAATTTGGGGAAATTCATTTAATTTTGTCAGTAATGAAAAACTTTGTATCTATTTCCAACTCTGACTTCCATGCTTTTCAAATATTTTGAGCTCTGAGACCATTTCCTGCCCTTAATTTTGTGATATAAACATGATGATTCACTAATACTAAAGAAGCTTATTATCCTCAGACTTGGGCCTTTGCTTTAGGGAAAGCCTTGATGTGAAGGACTCTGACTGAGTTTGGGAAGGCTCTTCAGAATGTTAAGAAGTCTATTTTTSTCTTTAATTCACATTGATTTCTTACCTGTTGTCTTTAAAATAGTCTCTTTTGTTGTCTGTTTTAGGTCTGGATTTTTGCTACTGCTTCATTAATTATCTGCAGATTTAGTGGCTTATTCCAAGCATGTGAATATTAGGTGGTGATTCTGTGAATCAGGAGKTGAGGTAGGGTYTAGCACAGAAATTCTTCCAATGCTGTGTTATATAACTCCTTGCTATTTCCTGAAAGTTGAAAACGTTCACTTAGTGGTGATGTTCAGCTCTAAGCAGGCCTGTTCTGGGAAATCCAAGATGGCTTCTGTCTCCTTTGACCTTTAGRTGTGACTGTTGGGTTAAATTACAGTTATTAACTATCATGTTAACCATTGGCTGTAACAGCATTGTGTCTGKTGTTGCAGTAGCTTTGAGGAAAGTTCCCTTCCCCTGGAGCACAAGCCTTAGTGACCATCTAGACTTGAATAGCCTAATATGACTCACACAAAAACAAACAGATCTTAGACTTCATGTCTCGTAAAGTGGAATAGCAAAGACTTATGGCACTTTTTGACATATCCTAATTCTCTCAYACATTTCAGGTATAGAGTATTTAACTAAAAGGTATAGAGGTTTGTAGGTCAACATATATTTACATCTAACTTTCTTAAATAGTTTATGTATTTGCT
Organism: Apodemus speciosus; assembly: GCA_002335545.1. Taxonomy (NCBI): domain Eukaryota; kingdom Metazoa; phylum Chordata; class Mammalia; order Rodentia; family Muridae; genus Apodemus; species Apodemus speciosus. The sequence continues at coordinate 36,508 of BDUI01002047.1, read as the reverse complement.
TATTTTTGTCCCATCATAGAGAACAGTTGAATTTTGTTTAAGTATTTTTATTTATCTCTCTGTTTATTTAAGTATTTTACTGAAAATGTGGGACTTATATTAAATGACATAAAATTATGTGCCATGTAACTTGTRATTCTATAGCATACAGGTGGTATTGGAGAAACTCATTCCTGGTTTCACATCTGTAAGCTACAAAATAATCAGTAACCAAAATGCACTGTGCTTTAGCTTGACCACGTGGGCAACATCTAGGTGCTAAATTCCTGCTGATATTAATAAGTTAATCAATACTTCACCAAATAACGTCAAACATTTCCTATACAAAATAATGCTTAAGTTAAAAGTAACACACACATTCATATTTGAGATTTGGTGAATAACATAAATATCTAGGAGCTACATTCCTGGGCTTTTTATAATATCCTGACAAGTCTCTTCCCATAGATGCCTCTTAAGGTCTGTCTGTGGTGTTTTAATTAAGTAGATCATTAATTTTTTTGATTTTGATTATGTTCTATATTTACTTGGTTAAAATCTAAAGRAMTACAACAATGCTAGTATTGTGAMAAATGAATTATATTTCTTCTAATACTATTTCTTTCCTGAAAAGAAATATTTTAGTTTTATGTCTTATTTCTTAGTTTTTTTCTTTCTTTTTTTAAACAAACACTAACAATTTATAAAAGCCAATACTTAAACACAAAGTTGAAAAGATCAGAAAGGTTATTTCTCAGGGGAGGGGAAGGCTGGCTTGTGGGGCTAGAACTGCTACTGGATTGAAATCAGGGAGCCGATCGTGTGGGGAAGGAGCAGCAACTGAGATATAGGATAGGTTCAAATTGATGACCAGATGTGACAGGGCCATTCTCTGAATAACGAGGCCCATTGTAGCAGGAGATAACTGAAAGATACACTGCATCTATAGACATGTTGCAACACAGGTTCCAAAGCTACTGTCAGTTGTGTTAGCTGGAATTCTTCTGCCACATCTGGCTGCAGTTATGCATGCATCACAGATCCTTCTGGTGGATTTTTATGCTGTCCAGATCTGGTATAGAAGTGGGATCTGGCTCCAGATTTCCTGATTTCCCTTCCAATTTACACCCATTGAATTTCTGGATCTGAGCATGTGTGTCTCCCCAGATCTGAGTCTTCCTCATTCTTGTCCTGTGAATCCTTGGCCTGTTCTTCCTGTAACTGGGTGAGAAGCCTGTTGACACAGACAATAAGATCCGAGTGTGAAGTGTACACACTCAAGTAGGCCTGCAGGTATTTCAAAGGCAACAGGCCTGTGGGCTCACAAAAKTCCTCCAGGTTCTTTTCCATCCATGTGTCCTGGAAACTACAGAGGGTTTTCTTTACTTGTTCATCTTTTAAACTGGTGGATGTGGCTGAGTCTGAAGCTTACAAGGAGCTAAAATTTTGATCATGGGGGTGGAAACTGATTCTGGAAAAGTCAATTCTTATGCAGGAACACTGGCATGGTGGGGCTGGTGTCTGTCACAGGTAGGCACATAAAATCCTACATTCCACACAGAACATATACAAGGTCACATAAAATCAAGGAAACATGGTTTGGATTTATGTTCGATTGGACTAATTAGGGCTGAGTTTATGATTACGGTTACAGATGAAGATCAAAAGTAAAGACCCAGATTGCAAAGTTGAGGTACTGTAGAAATCCAGAAATCTGTGGAAACACWGGAATGGAAAACACATGTATACCTGTGTTGATTTGTGCACCTGGGAAGTGGGGGTGCTCTTTAAGAAAGTCCTGTTGAAAAAGGGACAGTAATGGAACCACCCTCAAGCCAATGACCTAACAATGAAGAACTTTGGTATCCAGGCAACCCACTGTTTAGAGTAAGCCTACAGGCTCACTTGTCACTTACACTAGAGAGGGCAGGATGTTCTCTTGCTCTCTTCAGACTCCTCAAAAAAAAGACAACACGGGAGACCATTGTGGTATCTGGAGGCACAGGGTTCACTCTTGCCTTCAACGCTGTGGCCAATTTACAGAAAGAGAAAAATCTTGACCAAAGGCAACTAAGACTGGGAATGCTGATACCTGCATGAGAAAGCGTCTGCCCAATTGGATCTGCGGGAACCCCGTAGAGAGTCATACATCAGTGCAGAGACTGTGAAGTTGGCAAACAACCTGGTGCCTTCTCTGCTGGAAAGGGGCCCCTTCTTTGTCCCTGCCTTTCTTTCCAAATACTGAAAATTTACCATACTCCTACAGGTACTGGGCTTGCTGTTTATGCATTCGACGGTCCTTATTCTGAAGAGGATGGACAAGTAAAGAGAACCCTCTGTAGTTTTTCTTTGTTTTTATTATTATTGTTGTTGTTGTTTGCTGTGTGTGTAATTAATAACTTTTTTCAAAATTTAGTTTATGCTATTTATTTTTTATTTCTTCATTTAATATATTCTTTCTTTATCTCATTATTATTTGGTATCTTTCTGCCTTACTTTCAATCATTTCTTTACTTATTAAATTTAATTCATATAAAAATGTGATTTTCACTAGTTGCTGGATAGTTTCATCTTTGTTCTCTAGAGGATGATCAGTAGGTGATGAGAAAGTGATATATTTAAAAGAGTAATTTTTAGATCTTTTGTGAATGATCTGACAAATGACGCTAGAGCATGTTTTATGCACCCTTATTCTGTGGGTGAGGATAAGGTAGATTGGTTTGCACACAGGTATTTCATTGTGTCCCTCATGAAGTAAGTAATTATCTCCCCAGTCCTAGATCTACACATTAAATGAGGGTGACCACGGAATAGAGAGTGGATTATACAGCAAGAATAAAGGGATTGCTAGACCACTCCCATCTCTGAGACAGAAAGGAGGAGAGGAGATATGATTCTGGTGCATATCTGTGCATAAGAAGCCACAGGTTATCATTCTTAGCACCAAGTGCTAGCTGCTACCCATGGACTATGAGTCATTAGGCACTGAGTATGAGAGTCCTGTATCTCAGAGTACTGTCGCCCCCCCCCCCCCGATCTATGTTCAGGAGTCACTAAAGCTCCAAAAGTTGAGTTTTTCCAATGAAGAGACTTGACCTTCTCTGAGACATGGGCCACTGGTTCAAACAATTACCTTATTTTATTTCTGTCAATTAATAGGGAATCCGGCCAGCTATGGTTGCTGAGTTCTGCATGCAATGGCACTGCTATACTCTCATAATATATGTCACTGTATTTCTATATGGACAAATCCTGGAACATCCTAACTTAGGAAGTCAGAAATGTTTCAGAACAGAGCTTCATAGCATGTCTAAACCTGAATATCCACACTGCTAATTGTAAACCTGAGATATGTCCAGGCTGTATATAGAAGAGAATAAAAGACCATGGTCATCACATATAGTATATTTCTAATCTTGCCCTTTTTACATAAGAAAGTATTCTAAGTCAAAATAAGCTAATGTTTCTCTATTATTTTCACATTGAAAAAAGACTATTAGGTTGGAATCAGATTCATCTTTCAAAGATATTTGTCTACATTAACATAAGGAATCCAGACCTGGAAACAGATCTTGCTATTATTGGAACTAGGATTTAAATTGTATAACCTAGGGCTATTTGAGTTGTATAGCCTGTACTTTATACATCATTATGCTCATGTACCCTCAATTGCACATATTTAAATTATTCTTTTAGCATTTAAAACATTTCTGTAGGCAGGCATTTCCTCTTTATCATATATAATTAAGCATAGTTCCTTGTTTAGTCTTCATTCACTAACCCATGTAGATACCAAATTTGAGATTCTTTTCTCTAAACCTATAATCCTCTGCCTACCCTCCTACTTCTATTCTTAACTAGCAAAACCAACATCAACTGATTATGAGAAGCAAATTGTGAAATCAGGTGGCAGAAATCTGGTTTTGAGCCCTCTAGCTGATTGCATTGCCAGTGAAGCTTGATTCAGACTCAATAGACACTTCTTGTATTATGTGTACTATGTCTTTTGTGCTTACTAATAATAACTGGTTATTTTTATTGTTATATATTCTTTCCTTCCCTCTTCTTGCCTCTTTAGCCCAAATTCTTATGAACATGGTAATCAATTGTTAAATCTTTAAAATACAAAACTACTAACTACATGTAGAAGTAAATTCTTTTTTTAGTGATATAGTTTTAGTCTAATTTTCTTTTATATTCTTTGTTTACATGTTTACATTCCAAATGATCTTCCCTTTCATGGTTCCCCTGTCCCCATAAGTCCCATAAGCTCTCTTCCTTCTGCCCATTCCACAATCACCCCCACCTCCCATTTCTCTGTCCTGGTAATCCCCTACAATGCTGCATCAAGCCTTTCCAGGATCAGGGCCCTCTCCTTCCTTCTTTTTGGGAATCATTTGATATGTTAATTGTGTTTTGTGTATTCAGAACTTCTGAGCTAATATACACTTATCAGTGACTGTATTCTATGTGTATTCTTTTGTGATTGGGTTACTTCACATAGGATGATATTTTCCAATTCCAACCATTTGCCTAAGAATTTCATGAATTCATTAATTACTGAGTAGTATTCCATTGTGTAAATATACCACATTTTCTGTATCAATTCCTCCATTGAAGGGCATCTGGGTTCTTTCCAATTTCTAGCTATTATAAATAAGGCTGCTATGAACATAGTGGAGCATGTGTCCTTATTGCATGCCGGGGAATCCTCTGGGTATATGCCCAGGAGTGATATAACAGGGTCCTCCGGAAGTGTCATGCCCAGTTTTCTGAGGAACAGCCAGACTGATTTACAGAGTGGTTGTAGCAGCTTGCAATCCCACCAGCAGTGGAGGAGTGTTCCTCTTTCTCTACATCCTTGGCAAAACCTGCTGTCTCCTGAGTTTTTAATCTTAGTCATTCTGACTGGTGTGAGGTGAAATCTCAGGGTTGTTTTGATTTGCATTTCGCTAATGACTAATGATGTTGAACATTTCTTAATGTGCTTCTCAGCCATCCAAAGTTCTTCAGGTGAAAATTCTTTGTTTAGCTCTGTACCCTATTTTTTAATAGGGTTATTTGGATCTCTGGAGTCTACCTTCTTGAGTTCTTTGTATATATTGGATATTAGCCCTCTGTTGGATGTAGGGTTGGTAAAGATCTTTTCCCAATTTGTTGGTTGCGGTTTTGTCAGATTGATAGTGTCCTTTGCCTTACAGAAACTTTGTAATTTTATGAGGTCCCATTTGTCAATTCTTGATCTTAGAGCTTAATCTCTTGGTGTTCTGTTCAGAAACTTTTCCCATGTGCCCATGTCCTCAAGGGTCTTCCACTGTTTCTTTTCTATTCGTTTCAGTGTGTCTGGTTTTATGTGGAGGTCCTTGATTCACTTGTAGTTGAGCTTAGTACAAGGAGATTCCTTAGTCTTGAATGTCAGATTGACAAGCATTTATATACATGTCCCATTTAATACTGACATCCTTACAATAAATTTTTGTTGAAATGAAACTAATGTTAAATTGGAATGATTTCTTTCTAATTGCTATGTATAGATCAAAACTGTCTTCCATCCATGTTAACAAATCTTACTAGCATCAGAATTAACACATTTTAGGATAACGCTATGGTTTTACAGGTTTTTTTCCATTCCTTTTGGAAAAGAGAATTTGAATTTGATGTTTCCACTCCCTGTTAAACAATCATCTAGGTGGTCTTTTGTAATTTTTAAGCATATTGAAATAAGCAATAGAGCCTAGCTTAGTCACTTCAGATGAGAACTGAGTTTAGCATATAAACCATCCTGTTATATAACCCTTGTAAGACAGAAGCACTGGAAATATGCCATTAAAGAAAATTATGACTGGGAAACTTTCTCTAACATGTAAAAGTCAGCATCAACTAATTCACAGTGGTGGATTAAAACTTCATGAGCCTGATTGCCCATTTTACATCTGAAATTCCAGCTTATCTAGAGGGAAATTTTATTGCCTTAAATTTGATTCCCCATCTACTTGACAGATGATATATAGTATTCTGTATTAGGAATGTGTGACAACATTTGCTGTGAACAGTGCCTCACCAACTTCTGGCCTATCCCTTTAGATTCAGTGTCCCTGCTGTGATCTCTGAAAAAAATCCTGTCAAATACAGGCTAAATGTGGCAAAGAACTAAGCTACTTTTCAGAAGACATCTCTTACTAGTCACTCTCAGTTCAAAATCTTATAGGCATGAAGTACAGTTTTTACTTTCATGAAGGTGCTCTATGACAACAAATCTAAGTTCAATAATTAGATGGTGTAATCTTTCCTGCTGTCTGTCCTTATCAGAAAGTATGTAGATAACACTAATGTACAATGTCACAGAAATAAAGTTTAGAGTAATACCATAGAAATACAATCTGAGGGCCCTTAATTTGTTTGCTTTATATTTTGATATATTTGGCCAGTTCGTTTTTTCTGGCCACTTAATCTTGTATGTTTGTGAAAATCAAGTCCATGTGGAAGGTCAAATGCTTAGACTTACCAGGTCACCTGTTCTTGCCTGTGAGTTCCGTAGGTTTTACACAATAAAATACACTGACAATGAAGTATGGTAACATTTCTCACACTTCAATTAAGGCAATGAATCATGTCCTTAAAGAAAGTGGTTACAGCTGTAGGAGTTCTTCGATAGAATTTTTTGGGGTTACTTATGTGTAAGATCATATTATCCACAAATAGTGATATCTTGACTACCTCCTTCCAAGGTTGTACCCCTTTGATTTACTTTCATTGTCTAATTGCTCTGGCTAGAACTTCCAGTACTATACTGAATATATAGGGGGAGAGTGGGCAGCCTGGTCCCTGATTTTGGTGGGATTGCTTTAAGTTTCTCTCCATTTAGTTTAGTGTTGACGATTGGTTTGCAGTATATTGCTTTCATTATGTTTAGGAATGGACTTTGAATTCCTGATCTCTCCAATACCTTTAACATGAAGGGTTGTTCTGTTTTGTCAAAARTTTTTTCACCATTTTAATGAGATGATCATGGGAATTTTTTCTTTGAGTTTGCTTATATAGTGGATTACATTGATAGATTTCCATATACTAAACCATCCTGCATCCCAGGTATGAAGCCTACTTCATCATGTTGCATGATCATTTTCTCTTTCTTTTGAATTTCTTATTCTCTTTTTTAATTAGGTATATTCTTTACATTTCAAATGTTTTCCCCTTTCCTGACTTCCCCCTCACCCGAAAATCCCATAAGCCATCTCTCCTTCCCCAATCAACCCACCCCCACTTTCCTGYCCTGGTATTCCTCTACACTACAGCATCAAGTTTTTCCAGGACCAAGGGCCTCTCCTCCCTTTGGTGCCTAACAAGATGGTCCTCTGCTGCCAATGTGTCTGGGGCCATTGGTAACTCCACGTGTACTCTTTGGTTGATGGTTTTGTCCCTGGGAGCTCTGCGCTGACTGATCAGAGCCAGATAGAGCTATTGCCTGGGAGGTTCTCCTAGTGCATGACAAATACAGAGGGGGACACTCTCAGCCAGCCAATGGGGGAGCTAGAGAAAGGACCCAATGAGCTGAAGGGGTTTGCAAGGCCACAGAAGGAACAACAATATGAATGATCGTTTTCATTTGTTCTTGGATTCAGTTTGCAAGAATTTTATTGAGTATTTATATATCGATATTCATATGGGAAATTGTTCTGAAGTTTGCTTTCTTGGGTCTTTGTATGGTTTAGGTATCATCATAACTATGGCTTCACAGAATTGTGTAGTGTTCCTTCTGTATCTATTTTGTGGAATACTTTGAAAGCAAAGTGGCTAGATATAAAAAATAACACTAACAAATCAGTAACCTTCCTCTACTCAAAGGATAAATGGGCTGAGAAAGAAATTAGAGAAATGTCCTCTTCAAAATAGTCACAAATAATATAAAATATCTTGGTGTGACTCTAACCAAGCAAGTAAAAGATCTGATTGTGAAGAATGTCAGGTCTCTAAACAAAGAAACTGAAGAAGACTTCAGAAGATGGAAAGATCTTCCATACTCATGGATCAGTAGGATTAATACAGTAAAAATGATTATCTTACCAAAAGCACTCTTCAGATTCAGTGCAATCCTCATCAAAATTATAACACAATTCTTCACAGAAACAGAAAAAGCAACTTTCAAATTGATCCTGAATAACAACAACAACAACAAAAAGAGGATAGCAAAATATTCTCAACAACAAAAGACCTTCTGGTAGAATCACCATCCCTGACATTAACCTGTACTACAAAGCAATAGTGATTAAAAAAATAGAAAAAAAGCACATGGAAATTTTACAGCAACAAGCAGGTCAATCAATGGAATAGAATTGAACCCACATCTATTGACACTTGATTTTTGACAAAGTCTAAATAACAAAATGGAAAAAATAAAGTATCTTTAACATATGCTGCTGGTTCAACTGGCAGTCAGCATGCAGAAGAATGCAAATCAATCTATTCTTATCTCTCKGTTCAAAGCTTAAGTTCAAGTGGATCATGGACCTCTGTATAAAACCAGATATGCTGAACCAAATAGAAGAGAAAGTGGAGAAGATCATTGAACACATCAGAACAAGAGAAATTTTCCTAAACAGAACACCAATGGGCTCATGTTCTAAGATCAACAATAAACAAACGATACCTCATAAAATTGAAAAGACAAAGGATACTGCCAATAGGACAAAACAGCAACCCATAG
>BDUI01002047.1:7634-22523 GCA_002335545.1 Apodemus speciosus | reverse complement strand
TTTGTAAATAACAGTTTTTGCTATTGGATCTTAATTCACTCATTGTTTTTCCTTTAATAAATTTGAAACAAGGAGTCATTCTGCAAATTTTCATCCTGTAATTTATAGAAGAGAGTATCCCAAGTACACATTCAGTTGTAGTGAACTCCAAAATAAGATATAATATGAAGAAGAATGACAAAACATAGGAATAATTTCAACAATAATTTCACAAAGTCAGAGGAATCTTTTGAATTTATAGACTTTTAAAATGAATAGAAATTAACCTCAGAAAAAGGAAAATAGTGATGGAAATAGTGATGCCTGCAGCTTATGCCTGCAGAGAATTAGGAGTGAGCACGAAGCTATCGAGGAACTAAGAAGAAAAATAATTCGATTGGAAGAGTTTAGCACCAGCATGGGTTCTCAAAGGCAACTGCTTGCTAGTAAAGGACATAAATGCAGACCGAATCATTTCAGCCCTTACATAACAACAACAACAAGAAGAAGAACAACAAAATCAGATGATTGGAGTGGCACTATGGGTTTCTGTAAACCAAACATAATATTTAGTTGCTATGAATACATGCTTAGTGATGATGGGAAAAAAGCATAGAGCTATTTTAGAAGTAGAAATGACATATAGTAACAACTTGAAACTTCAGTTAAAGGGGTTGGGGTTTGATGTCATAAGATGATAATTCCTGATGTAAGCTAAATGATGTATTACCCTTCCTTTTACTGCAGTGATACATCACCGTGCTACATACATACAGGTTTAATATTTTGGCCTCTGATGATAGACAACATAGATTTGAAATCATATGAGTTATTCTCCATTGCTTKCTGAGTTATATTTAAAGGTTATGATTTTTCTGTATTGAGAATTGTTTGATTTTCAATCCTGTTTAAGAGCTGCTGATTATGTGTGTGTTTGTGTGTATGTATTTGTGTACATCAATTAGTGACCCTTCCTGAAGTGATAAGAATCAAAAGGAACTTATGATATGTGAAATCCTCCATCAGGCAAACAGAAGAGAGTTATCAAGATAATAGTAAAAGGTGGATTCAAAACTTTTTGAGATTAGTTTGAGGACTCAGCTTTCTAATGGTGATATAAGAACACCATCTTAATTCCTCATTATGATGAAGGGATTCTAACAAGRATCCTCCCGAATGCTATTTGTAAGGAGATAGAATTGAATGTTTAAATACCCCCATGAACAAGAAGCGAAATGTCTATGAGGAAACATAGCAATGGGACATCGACAGCAATACAAATGACTGGCTGTGGTACTGACAGCCTGAACATGATGAATGCAGCTTCCTGGGAAGCTTTGGAAGTTACTGTGATTGTGGAAGTGGCCCCTCTGATATTATCTGCCATGATTAGAAAGCAAGCAAAGACATTAAAGCAAGCAAAGACATTACGTTATTTTCCTTTGTGGAAACAAAAGGCATCTTTGAAATAAAGCATTAGTTCTCACTTGCAGATTTGGCAATGTAGCTCATTCTCTCTATCAGGAGAAATATTTGTCATTTTAATTTTTATAAGAGGAGGGATAAGATGCTAATTACTTTTACAATAGCTGGTGTTGCTCACTTTGGACTAGTATTAGTCATTGCCCAGCAAGGCCAATTCAAAACATTTCTACATTTCTTTCACAGTTACACAGAGGTATAGAGTGTTTTTTGTTGAGGTAAGCATCTTCCAATTCAATATAGTGTGACATCCTAGACCAACAATTTACAACAAGTTTTTCTATGCCTGATTCTTGGGATTTTGTTAGTCTAGGATTAGGATAGGAAGTATTCTCACAACCAATACTGTAAATTCACATATGTATACATACACATATAATTATATATATATATTATAAATAATGTAACTAAGTATAAAATAATAATTTCCTATTTTTTTAAAGCCATCATTAAGTGTTTATACCTCTGGGCATGGTGATCCATGCATGTAATAACAGTGCTCTGGAAGTTAATAAAATAGTTTGCCTTGAGATCAGGTTTGAGCCCAGCCTGGATAACCTACTAAACTTTGACTTAAATAAAATAAAGCAAACTAAAATTATTAGTCTGAGGAGCTTAATGGGCTTTTTACGTGCAAGCTATGAAGGAAATTCACAGCAGTTCTAAGAGCCAATTTCAGATCATGGTCATTCTTGGTAATCGGTTTTATTTAACTCACTGAACCTCTTCCTTTAGACAGTGAAGTTACTGAGGGGACAAGATAGATCATTTCTTTTCAAATGTGGTTTTCTTAAGGGGAGCTTTTAGAATTTAATATTCAATTCAGATATCCTAGACAGTTCCCTTTATCTAAGCAAACAATAGGAACACACATCTTTTGGATATAATTATAAGATGAAATTGAAAATTATCCAATTTATTTTCTGATTAGAGGTCCCTGGAAGAATTATAATTATAGCTAGGCACTGTTTTTTTTACTGTTAATGTTTCTGTTATTAGTAAGGAGAGCTGCAGTGAAATTATTTTTAATTAATGTGGTGTTTCTTCTGTTACAGGGTTTTGTAATTGCAAAAATGTAAGTGAACTGGTTAAAAATCTGTAACAAGCATACTGATTTTCTCAGAAAGTTAATTTTCCCATCTGATATTCTGAATATCACTTAAGCAAAAATAAATAACCTCATATAATTATTAAATAAAGAGTATAATTTTATATATTTAAAATATTGATTTAAAAAATCTGTCTTTATTAAGTGATTTTGATAGACTTGTCAAACTACAGTAGCTCTTATCGATAAATATTCAGAGTTGAAAGTTAAAGCACTGTCCAAAGTGAATTTACATAATTTTAAAATGAAAAGTTGTAACACTGACATCAGTTGAATATGAAAAGATGCTGTAGTATCACTCCAGAGAGTAGCATGCCTCTGGAAGGGCCCTGCCAGAGCCTTATGAATACAGAGGCAGATGCTAACAGCCAACCATTGGTCTGGGTGTAGGGTCCTCAATGGAGGAACTGGAGGGTGGTTCAGAAGAGCTGAAGGGGTTTACAGCCCAATAGGAAGAACAATGATGTTGGCCACCCAGATGCCCCAGGACTACCAGGGACTGAACCATCAACCAAGGGGCACATATGGTTCCAGCCTAAAATGTGGCAGAGGAAAACCTTGTTGGGCATCAGTGGAAGGAATGGTCCTTGGTCAGGTAAAGGCTCAACAGAGGGCCAAACAAAGGGAAACCGAGGGTGGGGGAGGAGGGAGTATGTTGGGTAGAGAGGCATATAGTTGGAGGCAGGGGGAAGGAGGAAGGGGAAAGGGGTTGGGAGTCTTAGGGGAGGGGGATATCAGGAAAGTTTTTACCATTGGCAATGTAAATGAAGACGATATTCAATAAAAAAATAATTAAAAAATAAAGTAATTAATGTTCAGAGTAGAAATTTCAAAAAGAAAGTTTATGAAAGATAGATTGCTTTTGTTGCAAATTATGATCAAGAAAGAAGAGGGATGAAGTATGGTTTCTAGTTATAGTAATACTTGCTTTAAGAAAGATATGAAAGCAACATTGGAAAAAATTTTATTTCATTTTACTTACATACTGGATGTACAGCTTAGCTTCTTTAATTTTGATTTTTTAAATTTAAAATAAAATGTTTGAAACATCTATAAACCCACTTCATTCATTCCAACTTTTAGACTWTTGTATAAATATTAAAATGCATATTTTATTAAAGTTTAGAGTTGTAAATTTGATGTTTTCCTTTGAACATTGTATAATACATATCTCATGTATAGTTTATAATATATTTTTATTTCCAAGATTACACCATTCTATATGTATTAGAAAGCTTAGCTAGTTTGTGTTTTCCTGTTTCCTTTCTTTTTTCCTTGATTACTACTTAAGTTAAATAATCCTATGATCCTTTAAATATTACCAAAGTATCCCATACAAAATCTGAATCAAATTAATCTCAGAATAACCATTTTAAAACTGTGGACAATTGCATAGGTAAAAAGTCTCACATTACTTTCATTAGGTCATTGAGTCACTCTCCATGTTTCCAGAAGAAAAATGCCTGAAGCTTGTTTAGCTTAAACATAGTAAAGACAGCCTTGGAAATGACTGTCCAGGAAACAGAGAGCCCTGAGCTCCAGAGACATCATGTACTATATGCAAGACCACAAGGAGAATAGGAAGTCAGGAAGCAGAATATATAGAAATGAGGGTTATGGTTTCTGTGATGAAGAAATAGAAGGGAAGGTGGGACAGTGTCAGATTATCTACAAGAGCTGACCTAGTTGTCAGATATCAGTGTGGAGGACTTAGAATATAGGCAGTGGCTTAGGCTTAAGGGTGCTACAGAGAAAGTAGGTAATGATGTGAATTGTGATTGAATGATTTACATTTGAAATATAAGCTTTCTTCAGAAGTGCTGTGCCTAGGAAACGAGATTATAAATACCTTGTATCTCAAAGTATATCTCAGAGAATAAATATATATGGGTAATAGGAATCAGTATGAAATGCGATAATCATGAAAAGTATTTTTAATTCAATTTTTGTCAWATATTTCCTAAACTTGTATGAGACAGTCTTTGGAGAATTAGAACGCAACAACAACCAACCAGCCAACAAACAACAAAAGCCTTCTGTTATTCAGTGGCCTGTCTTCAAGCTCTTCAGAGTTTTGATTTTCTTAGTTCAGATACTTTGAGTTTTATGCATCCCACTTTAACTGGGATCTCCACTAATTTTCACCTTTTCCTATTTCCACTTATTTATACAGTACACATTTATTCTCAGCACACTTAATGGGAACAGTTTAGCTCTTAATGCAATTTTGCAATGAGATTTCTTGTTGACCTCAATTAATTTCATTAAATGGTTTCTTAATTCACTTCTTTTTTATTATTCTTTTTTGTGGCCTCATGTACTCTGTTGTATGGTAATGGAAAATCTAAATGTTTTCCCATGACTCTTAGTCTTTTCCTTCTGTCATAGTTGAAGAAAAAAATGATTGCTTATCTAGACTCAAAACTAGATCATACTTAAATTTCAGCTTAAAAATCCATGAGAGAAAAATAAATATGGGACTATGATTGACTTGGCTTCCTAACCCAAAATGATTAGTAAAATTATATATACCGAACCTTTGTAATGATCTCATATTCACTGACAATTCACAAGGTATCCTCTAAGTCTTCAAGAGATTTTATAATTATGAATCTATGATGATAGACCTAGGTATCTCTATGTTTGAGTATGTCTGTCTGTCCTCTAGGAATATTTGTTTCAAATTGTGTATTGGGTATATATGCAATATATATATATATATATATATATATATATGTATATATATACATATATATACACATATATATATACTTGTAATAAGCAACATAGATATGTTTTAATTTGATTTTATTCATAAAAATATTGAACTTCATGACCTTTGGTCACAGTCATACCCATATCCTATTAGATTCTCAACCATAGTTTTGCTGTTCATTATAAATTACTCATTTTTCCACCACACTGTGGTATCCATGTGTTCTCTTCCACCCTCAGTAGTCTCATGCTGCATGATTCTATTGCCTTTTCCTCCCACCTTTCTGTAAAGCTCCTGTTCCTGTAACATGGTCTCTTTTCTAGCACCATAAGTAGTATCCTCTTTTATTCCCACATATTTATGCAAATATAATAATTAAGAACAAAAATTGGCTTGAGATGGAGAATGTATGTTGTCTTTCTTGCTCTGAATCACTCCACGTACAAKAATTGATAGTTTTGTTGGGGAAAGAGTCTCACTATACAGGCCAAACTGGCCTCAAATACTTTGTAGCTCAGCTGACCTAAAATTTGTATAAATTCTTCATCCATCTCTGAAGTTCTAGGACAGGCGATGTAGTACCCTATCCAACTGCTCTCCAGTTGTTAATTTGAAAAAAAAATATTTAAGCTACTGTTTTCCACTTTCATAAAGGACACTTTAGTTAGCATAACCCTGCTTTATTACCACCATATATTATATGATAAGACCTTTGCATGTATAATCACATTTAGTATTGTCTCCAATTGCCTCCAATTTAGAGACTCAGAATATAATATGAAAGAAGTTGAATAAGCTTATGCAACACTGATTCAAATTTTCTATATCTTAAGCGCTTTTATTCTACCTCAAACTCTGTCACAATTCAGGAAATTTATACAGAAAACCAACCCCTGAAATACTACTATATTAAATACAGCCTGGTCCTTTAAGAGAATATCAAGATAGACAGTATCTAGTGAATTTCTTTGTACAAATACAATATTAAATAACTGTTACAGTTCTCAGGAGGCTAGAACTATTTATTGGCAAGGGGTAAGTGTAAGAAATAAAGTTGTAAAGTATATAGATTATTTATGAAATCCAGATAAAAAATAATATAAAATTTGATCTTAATATGTTGTTCAAATTTCATATACTATCACCAAATGTTGACAAATGACAAGTTAAAAAAAAGTAATGTTCAATATAGCCTGAAAATAGACAGTTTACTATACAGGAGAAAAATAGTATTCGACTTTGGACATGATACAGTATGTGACCAGCACTTTCCTTAACCAACATGCTGGAGTAGTTAGTGCCAAACTCTTAGAAATCAATATCCCACAGACATACTCTTTGCTAGGGTGCTTTTGTTGTATCTGAAAAACAATGTCTAAATTGAAGGGACCTTGTCTTTGCATCTTAGAAGTCCTATGCCTCCCTGATTACCTCACCATTCACAGCTCCCACAGAGAAATGCACAGTGAATCAAGATCACTCCTAATTACTGAAATAATTAGAAAGGGACAGGACTGCTATCAGGGATTCTAGTTGCATGAAATTAGATAATAGATTATGAAAATATTTTGGAAAACAAAATTTTATGGTTGATTCGGGATGGGAAGGTAGCTGCTCTGACTGTTTTTATTGCAACTAATTGAACCCCTGAGAAAGACACTTTACATTTTGAGAAGATATGTGATTTTTGTCACTTGAGTCTGTTTATAGACAAAATATTTCTGTATCACCTCAGTGACTTGGAAATAGGAAGAAATATCCAATGTATACTGTTTTCTCCCTTCCTCTAAGTCTAATGCCACAACCAGATAGAATGTGGTTTCAGAAGAATTTTTATTTTGTCTCAATTTACAAATTCATTAAACTAGGATTTTTAAAAAGGTTTGTTTTTAAAGCACAAAAGATTTTTTTGAGAACTGCATAATCACATCATGTAATGCTTAAAATTTTAAAGGAAATTCACTCTATTTCTACATGGCTCGTACATGAAGGAATTTTTGCTCACCAACTGTCCAAACAGAGATCTTTCACAAGCCGGTATGCTGCTGTTACTGTCATCCTTTTATCTTTGAACTAACAAATTATATTCTGACAGTGTTAAAGGACATCTGATTTTTTTTGTTGTTTTGCAGAAACAGCCATAAACTGACATCAGTGTATTCACAGAGAATAAAAGAAAACCAGTGACAATATTAGCTTGACATTGTGGGAGAAATTTTCAGGAATACAAATTAGTCTAAGTAATCTGAAAAAGATATGTCTTGAAAGTATTAAGTCTACTTTTTCCTGTGCAGAATCCAGTTTGAAATGATGGAAAATGCCTCTGGCTACATAATTTATGGAGGGTCTGGGTGTGTGACTCAGTGGTATGGCTTRTACCTAATGTGCAGGCCCAGGTTTTAGTTGTTTGCAGTATAACTTGAAAATGCAAAATAATCTGTAACCGTGGATCAAAAAAAATCACATGATGAAGTATCGAAAATAAGCAACTACACAAAAATAATTTGCATGGTAATTTGATGATGTGCCATGTTGTTTGAGTTGAGTGTTTTCCTCCTAGAAAAAATGTCATGTTTAGGRAAGATTTTTGCTCAATGGAGTAAGAATATTGTACCAAAGAAGCTGTTCCTTACAACATTGTCCAGTATGTTAGCTCCTAGCTAGATGATACTCTGGGATATTTTTGAGTGTCCTGAGAACAATGGAGCTACTGAATTTTATTTTATCTTGATTTTAAATTAAATTTAAATGTATCTAATCTTCACTGATCTAGAATAAAGAGAGGATGCAAACAATGGAACTGTCATATCATTTTTATCTTCTATATTCTTTGTTTACATTCCAAATGATTTTCTCTTTCCTGGTTTCTCCCTCCTCATAACTCCCATAAGCCCTCTTCCCTCTGCCCGTTCTCCAATCAACCCCCTCTTACTTCTCTATCTTGGCAACCTCCTACAATGCTGCATCAAGCCTTTCCAGGACCAGGGCCCTCTCCTTCCTTCCTTCCTTGGGAATGAGTTGATATGTGAATTGTGTCTTGGATATTCAGAGCTTCTGGGCTAATATCCACTTATCAGTAACTGCATTCCATGTGTGTTCTTTTGTGATTGGGTTACCTCATTTAGGATGATATTTTCCAGATCCAACCATTTGCCTAAGAATCTCATGAATTCCTTGTTTTTAATTGCTGAGTAGTATTCCATTGTATAAATATAACACATTTTCTGTGTCCACTCCTCTATTGAGGGACATCTAGGTTCTTTCCAGCTTCTGGCTATTATAAATAAGACTGCTATGAACATAGTGGAGCATCCATCATTATTGCATGTCAGGGAATCCTCGGGGTATAAGCCCAGGAGTGGTATAGCAGAGTCCTCCGGAAGTATCATGCCCAATTTTCTGAGGAACTGCCAGACTGATTTTCAGAGTGGTTGTACCAGCTTGCAATCCCACCAGCAGTGGTGGAATGTTCCTCTTTCTCCACATCCTCACCAACACCTGTTGTCTCCTGAGTTTTTAATCTTAGCCATTCTGAATGGTGTGAGGTGAAATCTCAGGGTTGTTTTGATTTGCATTTCCCTAATGACTAATGATGCTGAACATTTCTTAAGGTGCGTCTCAGCCATTTGAAGTTCTTCAGGTGAAAATTCTTTGTTTAGCTCTGTACCCCATTTTAATAGGGTTATTTGGCTCTCTGGATTCTAACTTCTTGATTTCTTTGTATATTTTGGATATTAGCCTTCTGCTGGAGGTAGAGTTGGTGAAGATCTTTTCCAAATTTGTTGGTTGCCGTTTTGTCCAATTGACAGTGTCTTTTGCCTTAGAGAAACTTTGTAATTTTATGAGGTTCCATTTGTCAACTCTTGATCTTAGAGCATAAGCTATTGATGTTCTGTTCAGGAACTTTCCCCATGTGCCCATGTCCTCAAGGGTCTTCCCCAATTTCTTTTCTATTAATTTCAGTGTGTCTGGTTTTATGTGGAGGTCCTTGATCCACTTGGAGTTGAGCTTAATATAAGGAGATCAAAATGTATAAATTCATCTGCATGCTGACCTACAGTTGAGACAGCACCATTTGTTGAAAAGGCTATATTTTTCCCACTGGATGTTTTCAGCTCCTTTATCAAAGATCAAGTGAGCATAGGTGTGTGGGTTCATTTCTAGGTCTTTGATCCTATTCCACTGATCTCCCTGCCTGCCACTGTACAGTACCATGCAGTTTTTAACATTATTGCTCTGTAGTACTGCTTGAGGTCCAGGATACTGATTTCCCTGCAAGTTCTTTTATTGTCGAGAAGAGTTGTAGCTATTCTGGGTTTTTTGTTATTCCAGATGCATTTGAGAATTGCTCTTTCTAACTCCTTTGACTATGAGGACATTCAAGTCAGAATCGGAGTCCGATTTCCAATTCCATAGCAATCTGTGTGTCCATTTAACATTTACTCAGAGATATGAAACAGGAAAAGTGTAAGAAATCTCCATTTATAAAAGTTTACACTCTAATTTTGCCATCTATCTCAACTAAATTAAGCAAAACATCTACATAATGCAAACTGTCATAATTTACAATAGTTTATCTTTATTTATTGTTTATACTTTTATATACAGTTGAACATAGTGGAAAATGTAAACATAGAGATATTTTTTATTACCCATTCCATTTCTTTACATCTCAAATGATATCCTACTTACCAGTTATCCCACACATCAACTGCCTGTTCCATGATATTCCAGTTTCTGGTTAGCCATCCACCAAACCCCCATCCCGCATCTGCCCTCCCCCTCCACATGGCCTGTATGAGGGTACTCCCCYAACCAACAACCCTCTCCTGTTCTACCGCTCCAATATCTCCTTGCACTGGGGCATCAAACCTCCCCAGGACAAAGGGCCTCCCCTCCCATTGCTTTCAAACAAGGCCATCTTCTGTTACATATGTATCTGGAGCCGTGGATCCCTCCAAATACACTCTGTTATTGGTGGTCTACATTCTGGGAGAAGTGGGTGGTCAGGCCAGTCTATGTTATTCTCCACTCCTTTAGTCCTTCTTCCAGATCCCCGACCAGTTTCCTTAAGCTCAGTCTGATGGTTGGCTCCAAGCATCCACATCTGCATTGGTCAGTTCCTGACCGGAACTCCCAAGGAACCAACACACTAGGCTCCTGTCAGCAATCACCTCTCAACCACACAACCACAGCAACAGTGTTGGGTTTTGTATTTTTTCTGGCTGGTTTTGTGACAACTTGACACAGCTGGAGTTTTCACAGAGAAAGAAGCTTCAAGGAAGTAAATGCGTCCAGGAGATCCAGCTGTAAGGTATTTCCCCAATTATTGGTCAATGGCAATGGCGAGGGCCCCTTGTGAGTGGTACCAACTCTGGGTTGGTAGTCTTGGGTTCTATAAGAAGGCAAGCTGAGCAAGCCAGGGGAAGCAAGCAAGTAAGAAACATCCCTCCATGGTCTTTGCATCAGCTCCCGTATCCTGACCTGCTTGAGTTCCAGTCCTAACTTCCTTTGGTGATTAACAATAATTTGGAAGGGTAAGCTGAATAAACCCTTTCCTCCCCATCTTGCTTCTTGGTCATGATGTTTGTGCAGGAATAAAACCCTGACTAAGACAAAGTGGTACCAACATAGTGGGGTATTCCTGTGACAACCTGACCATGTTTTGGGGAGGACGGTGGAAGGACTTGGAACTTTGAGCTAGAAGAGACATTGGGATGTTAAGAGCTCTGTTGCATATTCTGTAGGAACTTGGGTGATAATGTTGAGAACAGTGCAGAAGATGGAGGCCTGGCTTATAAAATTTTAGAGGGAATATTAAATACTCTTATCAGGACTGTTGCTGTTTTGATTGTGAAGAGACTGGTTTTGGTTATCTGGGGCTGAAGAATCAGCTGTGATTAACAAGATCCAGAACTACTAAATAGAAACCTTTGCATTACTGGGACTATTGATTCTGGTTAGGTGGAGCAGAGAAACTAGTGGGGATTAAGAAGAGACCAGCATCATTGAGGTGACATCTTCTGGGAAGTGTTTTCTGAGAGTTCAAAGAGGCTGTGTTACAGAGATAGACAAGGCTGTACCTCATGCTGCAGTAGGGCTTGGTAATGTGTAAGAGTCATCCAGGTGGTACTGGGTTTGAAGGCATGAAAGGTTCCTGAAGAGCAGCTGAGGCTTGGCACTATGAGAGGCTACAGAAGGTCATTGGTGAAGGTGCAGTCTCAGTTGGAATTGATGACCCAGGACTTGAAAGGGGWCATGCAAAGGAGTTGAGGCTTGGTTCCATGAAGAGAGCCTGAGAGGCTACTGGTGAAGCCTAGTTACAGCAGAAGACTTGCAGTGTTTTGGAAATGCCAGTACCATGAGATGACCACCAAGAACAGCAGCAGCARTGGAGTATAGGCAGCTGGAGCCTAGAAGACAAGGTATATGCTACAAAGAATGAGCTGGAGAAGTGACCTAAGCCCTTGGAGGAATCCAGAATATCATGAGTGGATCCAAGACATTGGACAGTTGGAGTTTGACTGTGACTGTGTCCTACTATTTTTCCCCTTGAGAAAAGAATGTATTTTAGTGGAGTTCACAGTTACGAAACTTTTAATTGTAAAAAGACTTTGGATTTTAAAAGAGATTAGATATTTTAAAGGCATTGAAATTTTAAGAATTTGCAAAGACTGTGGGAATTTTAAAGTTATTTAGATCTTCGGGATGAATAAGAAAGTAAGGGTTGAGGCTTAATAGTGATGTGTTTGTGTGTCAAGTTGACAAGGAGTCAATTGTACTGGCCGGTTTTGTGTCAACATGACACAAGCTAGAGTTATCACATAGAAAGGAGCTTCAGGTATCAAAATGCCTCCATGAATTCCAGGTATAAGGCATTTTTTCCAATTAGTGATCAAGAGGGGAGAGCTCCTTGTGGGTATTACCATCTCTGTGCTGGTAGTCTTAGGTTCTATAGGAAAGCTAGCTGAGCAAGCCAAGGGAAGCAAGCCAGTTAGTAACATCCCTCTATGGCCTCTGCATTAGCTCCTGCTTCTTGACCTGCTTGAATTCTAGCCATGACTTCCTTTGGTGATGAACATGGAAGTTAAGGTGAATAAACCCTTTCATCCCCAACTTGTTTCTTGGTCATGATGTTTGTGCAGGAATAGAAACCCTGACTAAGACAGTGTGTGTAGACATGATGGATCCTCAAGTGGCCCCATCTCTCAACCAGGGGCCCTGCCTATGTGCTGGAGATGTTCTCAACAGTCTCTATCTCCCTCTTCTCTGCACATTTTGGCTAAAGACATCCCCATTTGGGTCCTTGGTGCCTCACATTTCCCTGGTATCTAGCACCCACCAGTGCTATCCCCAGTTCCTCATGCCTCCTGCTATATATGTTTGATTTTCTAACCCTCTGTAGTACCTCTCTCACATCTCAAGTTCCTGATACTGATTCCTTTATTTCTCCCCACCTCCCAGGTGCCCCTCTCTCTCAACCTCCCATGATCATCCTGTTACCCTCTCAATGCAGGACTGAAGTATCCACACCCTGGTCTTCCTCCCTTCTACGCTCCATTTGGTCTGTGGGTTGTATCATGGGCATTGTGAGTTTTTCAGCTAATAACTACATACTAGCCAAATAAGTACATATGAGTGCATACCATGTGTGTTCTTTTGGGTCTGGGTTACCTCAATTAGGATGATATTTATAAACAAACTCTMAGAGAAAAACCACATGATCATTTCATTAAATGCTGAAGAAACCTTTGAGAAAATAAAACACCCATTCTTGTTAAAAGTATTGGAAAGATCAGGAATTCAAAGTGCATACCTATATAATAAAAGCAATACACAGCAAACCAATAGCTAGTATCAAACTAAATTAGAGAATCTCAAAGTAATCCCATTAAAATAAGGGGCAAGACTCTCTCTTTACATATTCATATAGTACTCAAAGTTACAGGCAGAGCTAATAGACAACAAAAAGAGATCAAAGGGATGCAAGTTGGGAGGGAGGAAGTCAAGATATCACTATTTTCAGATGATATAGTATACATAATGACCCCAAAAATTCTACCACAGAGCATCTACAGCTGATAAACAACTTCAAAGTGGCCAAATATAAAGTTAACTCTAACAATAAATAGCCTTCTTCTGTTCAAAGGATAAGAGGGCTGAGAAAGAAATTAGGGAAACACCTTTCACAATACTCACAAATAATATGAAATATCTTGGTGTGATTCTAGCTAAGCAAGTGAAAGATCTGTATAAAAACTTCAAATCCCTGAAGAAAAGGAAAATTACTTCAGAAGATGGAAATGTCTCCCATGTTCATGGGTTGGCAGGATTAATATAGTAAAGATGGCCACCTTGTAAAAACAATCTACAAATTCAATGCAATCCCTGTCAAAATTCCAACTCAAATCTTTATAGAGTTAGAATAGGCAATTATCAAATTACTTTGAACTAACTAAAATCCCATGATAGTGAAAAATATTCTCAACAATAAAAATTTCTGGCAGAATCACCATCGATGACCTCAAGCTATACTATAGAGTAATAGTGATAAAAATTGCATGGTATTAATACAGAGCCAGGCAGGTAGATCAATGGAATAGAAGACCCAGAAATGAGCCCACATACCTATGGTCACTTTATCTTTGTCATAGGAGCCAAAACCATCCAGTGGAAAAAAGCATTTTTAACAAATGGTGCTGGATAAACTGGTGGTCAGCATGTAAAAGAATGCAAATTTACCCATTCTTATCTCCTTAAACAAAGTCCAAGTGGATCAAGGACCTTCACATAAATCCAGATATGTTGAATCTAATAGAAGAGAAAGTGGGGAAAAGTCTCAAACACATGGGCACAGGGAAAAATATCCTGAACAGAACACCATTGACTTATGCTTTAGGGCCTAATACAATTGCAAAGTTTCTGTAAAGCAAAGGGCACTGTCAGTTGAACAAAGCAGTAGCCCACAGATTGGAAAAAGATCTTTACTGACACTACATCCAACAGAGGACTAATATCTAAAATATACAAAGAAATCAAGAAAGTAGACTACAGAGAACCAAATAACCCTATTAAAAAGTGGAGTACAGAGATTAAATAGAGAATTTTCAAGAGGAATCTCAAGTGGCTGAGAAGCACTTAAAGAAATGTTTAACATCCTTGGTCTTCAGAGAAATGCAAATCAAAATGACCCTGAGATTCTACCTCACACCAATCAGAATAGCTAAGATCAAAAAAGCAGTTGACAGCAGACGTTGGTGAGGATGTGGAGAAAGAGGAACACTCCTCCATTACTGGTGGGATTGCAAGCTGGTGAAACCAATTTGGAAATTAGTTTGATTGTTCCTCAGAAAACTGGAAATAGTTCTTCCTGAGGACCCAGCTATATCACTCCTGAGCATATACCCAAAAGATGCTCCAACATATAATAAGGACATGTTCTCCACTATGTACATAGCAGCTTTATTTATAATATCCAGAACCTGGCAACAGCCCAGATGTTCCTAAACAGAAAAATTGATACAGAAAGTGTGGTACATATACACAATAGAGTACTACAAAGTGATTAAAACAATGACTTCAAGAGAAAGTTGTTTTTTTTWAA
>BDUI01002046.1:80252-90399 GCA_002335545.1 Apodemus speciosus | reverse complement strand
CCTTCCTATCTAGCTCAGCTGTGGCCTTGAACCCACGACCCACCTGCTTCTGCCTTCCACGTGCCAAGTCTGTGTTAGCTGCCATAACTGGCCACTTTCTTCTGTAAATATTGACCAACATAGTTTGTTCTGCATCCTCCTCTAAACTCTGCCTCCTTCTCACTCACCACTTCTCTGGCTTCTTTCAGGGGACTGAGTTCAGTTCCCAACACCTATGTCAGGCAGCTTACAACTAGATCCGGGGCATCTGACACCTGTAGCCTCCATGGGCACCGCRTTCATGGGCACATAAACACATGTATATGCACACACACAACTGAAATTAATAAAAACAAATCTTTAAATGCCTTTGTTATAACACTGGCACAGAGTGATGTAGAGATGAGCGAGATTCACTATTTTATGACATTTACACACACTCGCCACTCAGCGCCTGCTCTTTCCTCTCTCCCTCCCTCCTTCCCTCCATCCCTTCCTCCCTCCCTCTTCTCTTCTTGCACCCTGCCCCTCCCCAAGCCCCTCGAAGTCCCCCCTCCTCTCGTCTCTCCCCTTGCAGACAAGAGTACACACGCAGCACTTGCCATCCTGGTCTGGGTCACTGTGCCTCACATGCTGCTTTCCAGTTCTATCTGTGCTATGTAAATGACAGGATTCCATTCATTTTCACAGTTGAGTGGCCCTCCGTGTGAATGTGCACACATGTGCACACATGGCACAGTTGGATGGCCCTCATGTGTATATGCATATCTTTTGTATGTTGACTCCATGTTCCTCAGGCATGTATCAGAAGTGCTGTTGCGGGTCACATGGTTGTGTGTCTGAGCCTTGGGAGGAACCATCATGTGGCTTTGTGTGTGTGTGGGGGGGGTGGCTCAACTCTCCCACTCCCACTGGTGACCGTTCCCTTCCACATCTTTAGCAGCATTTTCCCGTGGAAACAGCTATTCTAACTGGGGTGAATAGAACCTCGTGGTGGTTTGGCTACAACTAACTCCCTCTCTCTCTCTCTTTCTCTCTCTCCCTCTCTCCCAGTTTTATGAGATAGGGTTTCTGTAGACCAGGTTGGCTTCTAACACAGAAATCTGTTTGCCTCTGCCTCCTGAGTACTGGCATAAAAGTTGTGTCCCAACACCACATGGCATATTTTTGTGTTCGTGTGTGTGTGTGTGTGTGTGTGTGTGTGTGTGTGTGTGTGTGTGTGTGTGTGTATGTRTGTGTGCATGCATGCCATTGTATGCATTTGGAGGTCAGAGGTCAGAGGACCACTTGGGGGAATTGGTTTTCTCCTTTGACCACGTGGGTCCCAGGGTTCTAACTCGGGGTGTGAGGCTTGGCAGCAAGCCTCTTTATTATGCTTGCCCTATTATTTTTGAGACAGTTCCACATAGCCTAGGCTGGCCTCAGAATTGCTCTAAGGCCAAAGATGAATTTCAACTACTGATCCCCGTCTCCAACACACATAGCTGTGCAAATCAAACTGTCTGTTTTGCCTCTGTTAGGCTTGGGACAGATTGTCTGGGGAGATACCTTAAGCTTCTGCTGCAGCTGTCTCACTTCTGCCTGCAGAGTCTTTGTTGCTGTTTGAGCTGCTAACGTCTTCCGATTTTCTTTGGCCAACTGCCGACTAAAGGACCGATTGTTCAGCCGCAACTGTTTTTCCAAGTTCTGAAAACAGTATATATTTCAACTACTCTGTAGCCAGTTTTGCCTCATTAAACTTGACTGGGATGAAACAAACTACGTTTATTATAAAAAGAGACATTGGCCCAAAAGTCCCAGATTTCCAGCCCAGTGCCCCACTCTTCTCTACAAACCCTGGACACTGATAACAGAATTTGAAATGCATCCTGAAAAACCAACAAGTACAACCAGGGCATACTTAACAGTGGGAACCAAATGTGTTGCTCTGCTGTTTTTGCAGATGGTAAATCTTCTGGCTCCTTTCCCTAGAGGAAGGGCCCAGCCTCGGTACAGACCATGAGGGCAGGTGTCCCTAGAGAGCAGACAGGAAGGCTGTAATGGGCTTCATGCCGCCGTCCACACTGGTGGACCATAAGATGGGAGAACAGGCATGCTGGGTGGGCCTGCACCAGTACCCAGGTGCTGACTTAGGTGTAGCAGCATGACACAGGCTACCAGTCTTGTTGGTGCCAACCACCTACTCTAGGGAAGACAATTCTTTTGGACAGTAGAGGATTTTTCCTGCAGAATTGTGTTAGTTTAAAGACTGCTCCTAGGGACCTAGCAGGGGCTTAYACTCCCAGGGACCTAGCAGGGGCTTATGTCATCATGTGCCATCAGATGCCTCATGTGTGGCTGGATATAAAGGGCCTGCCCCACCATGCCAGCTCTCTCTGTTCCCAAGTGTTCTCTGCCTCTCTCTTCTTCTTTCTGTCATTTTCTCTCCCTCTTCTCTGCTCTCATGGCTCTGCTCCCGTCTGTCTGCCTATCTACATGTCCACTACCCTTGTCTACATGTCTGCCTCTACCCCTTCTCCAGGTCCCCACTCCCCTCCCTTCCCCCAAATAAAATGCTTTGTACCAGATCTGTTCCATAGCGTAATTTCTCAGGGGACTCCTTGGTGTGCCCCCCCAGGTACCCCCTCACTGCACTATAGTAACATAACAAATAGTATCATGAAAATGCAGGCAAAACCATCAAATACTTATCAGAAAATATTTGTCACTATCAAGTATCAGAGAATTAAACAGTTCATTTGTATCTATATCTATGAAGATTGTGTAAAACAGGCAGGGCCCTGTACGATTAGTGCCTGCTCCCCCATTGTCCCTTCTAGTGAAATCCCCTGGCTTTGAACAACCAGGGTCGGTTGAAGAAACTCTGTCCATCCCTCTTCAGATACTTTAATTCTGTTCTTTCCCTTCTCCACACCCTCCCTACCTTCCCCTCTTTCCCCCTTCTTCTTCTCTCCTTTTCCCCTTCTCCTTTCCCTCTCTTCCCCTCTTCCTTCCTTTCCCCTTCCTCTTCTTCCTTCCTTTCCCCTTCTCCCCTCCTTTCTTCCCCCATCTCCCCTCCCTCCTTCCCCCATCTCTCCTCCCTTCTTCCCCCTCCCCTCCCTCCTTCCCCTCTCCCCTCCTTCCTTTCCCCTCTTCCCTCTGTTCTCCTTTTCTCTTTTCTTTCTTCTTCCCAGGGAAACATTATTTTTAAATAACTAAAACTGTGGAAACAAGTCTAATCTTTCAGACTGAGGAGAGATAATAYAAGCAAAGGGGCTGGACGGACAGACAGACAGAATACTCTGGCAAGAAGAGGCAGCCTTTCAGTAGGAACTGAAAGTAGGTGTTCATTTCAAAGGGAGATTGTCACAACACACTGTAGACCTCTGGCTCACAGGACACACAGGACATGCCCACGTGGCCATCGGACCAGCTGCTTCCAGCCCAGCTGGGGAGCACTCTTGCTGGAGTGTGAGCACTCTCGCCCACTCCAGGGCAGACTCCCAGCTCTGACACTTGTGCTCCCCTCCCCTCCCCTCTCTACTAAACACAGTTACTCCCTGCGGTGAGCCGGGGCACAGCCCATGGCTGGTTGCTCCCTTACCAATATTGGAACTTCTGAGACACAAACCTGTATTTTTTTATCATTTGCTTCCATTTTGGCTGTAAGATCGGTCAACCTGTGAGTCAGTTCTTCTCTCTCTGCAAGGTTTTTGTCTTCTGAGAGTCTCTGTAGGGCTTGTAAGGTGTCTTTGGTCCTCAGTAACTCGCTGTCGGTTTCTCGGAGTTTCCTGGACACAGCTCGCTCCTTCTCCTGGGACTTCCGGAGGAGCTGCCGAAGGTTCTTCACCTCGTTCTGGTGCTTAACTGTGATTTGAGGTAGATTGTTCTGAGAGTTCACATATTTCCCGATGGCTTTCAGGTGCCTGAGCTGAAGCTGCTTCAGAAATTGGTTTTCTATGACAGTGGCTTCCAGCTTCCGGTGGATGTCTGCCAGCTCGTTCTTCAGCTCCTTGATCTTGTGGAGCCTAGCTGACAGGATCCGATGTGTCATGGTGTCTCTTCTCTTGGCAATCGTTTGGATTTGAGAACTGAAAAATGAAGCATTCCAGATGTGCTTTTTCTCAGTTGGGATGTCCTTCTGGCCTGAGGGAACAGACAATGCAGGTTGTCACCAGCAGTGCACAGAGGCATGTAAATATGCACGTGTAGCGGCCCCTGACACACACACATACACACACACACACACACACACACACACACACACACACACACACACACACAAATGCCATGAAACTGAGAGGCCGAAGATGGCTCACTGGACGCGCCTGCTGCTGCTTGGGCACACCACACACAGCTGTCTCACAGAGACGGCTCTTCAGTCCAGTCACATCTACTTTATGTCTGGAGACTTAAGTCATCCAACACAGAATGGATGAAAAACGACTTCTTTTTGTTTGTGTTTAGATATCTGCTGTAAGAGTTACTGGAAAACTCATGCCAGGTGTGGAGGCATATTCCTGTATCCTATCCCTGGGGAAGTAGAGGCAGAGGACTAGGAGTTCAGGGATAGCCTGGACTAAATGAGACCCTGTTTCAAGCACAACACAACACTAGTGTGGCTTGAATATGCTTAGCCCATAGGAAGTGGCGCTATTAGCAGGTGTGGCTTTGTTGGAGAAAGTGTGTAATTGTGTAGGTGGGCTTTGAGTCTCTTAGGCTTAAGGTTAAGGTGTGGAATCAATCTTCTCCTGGCTGCCTTCTGATCAAGATGCAGAACTCTCAGCTCTTCCAGCACCWTGTCTGCCTGCACGCTGCCATGCTTCCTGCCATGATGATAATGTACTGAACCTCTGAAAGTGTAAACCAGCCCTAATTAAATGTTTTTAATTTTTATTTTATAAGACTTGTCTTGGTCATGGTGTCTCTTCACAGCAATGAAACTCTAACACATCAAGTTGTATTAAAAACCATTGTTCTGGATAGTTTTATGTCAACTTGACAAAAGTTAAAGTCAGTTTTGAGAGGAGTGAACCTCAAATAAGAAAATGCCTTCAGTTGGGCTCTGAAGGCATAAGCCTTTAATCCTAGCACTCCGGAGGCAGAGACAGGTGTATTTCCATGAGTCCAAGGCCAGCCTGGTCTACAAAGGGAGTTTTAGGCTAGCCAGCGTTATTACACAGTGCAATCTCATCTCAAAAAAATAAGAAAACAAAACAAAAGGCCACAAGGAAAAGGCTAACAGCCTTTTGGGTAGTTTTGGTTTTGAAAGATCGTCACCATCCTCAGCAGACTTGGGAGACAGTCTTCTTGGGGTCCAGACAAGGCATTTCATCGCAATTCAAACTTTTATTCTTTAGGTGAGACCAATGGCAGAAATCTGGTGAAACCAAGTACTGAGTACTTGTACTGAGTACCTGTGTACCGAGTACCTGTGACGGGCACCTGTAACTAAAACAGAACTCTCCCCACTAGCAGGCTCGGTGGTGGGGTGGGCAGGTTAGCTCTGTGGGGATGAGGCCACAGTTTCTTGTTAGTTTATGATTTCCTTAATTCTTCTGTTTCCAATTCCTTTCAAAATCTCACCCATACATATTCAGGAACACACACCTCTAACTGTTTCGGCCGCCACTGCAGGATACCAGCGGTAAACACAGCTGACACTGTGGCCAGTGCTGCAGCCTGGCCAGGAAGTCTAGCTTCTTACCTTTAGGCTGGGGGAATTTACAAGTATTATACTTTCTTTTCTCCTTTTCCTTCGCCAGAGGCTGCTCTGACTGATGTCTGCCGATAGCCGCCTCAGAGCACTCAGAGAGAAAGTCTTCTGAGTAGTCATAGTGAGAAGTCAGGCTTGTGCAGGAGCACTGGGACCTGCTGTAATCCACGCTCCCGTTGGAAGCCCGGCTGTTCTGTGACAGGCTGCCAGCGCCAGGGCTGCGCTTGCCTTCTGCAGACCTCTTGTTGCCTCCTAGTGCCAGACTGGGGAAATGCTCATCTGTGTGTGCTTCTGTTGTATCAGCCAAAGACATAGTCCACAACCTAATAAAACAAAAGGAGGATTTGGTTTATGGTTATTGGCATTAAAACGAGTCTGTGTTTTACTGTATTTTCTTTACTAAAATGGGTAATTAAGAATGTGAAACAGTACTTTTTGTTTGTTTGTTTGAGACAAAGCTTCATTGTTCAGTCCTGGCTGGCCTGAAGCTTGCTGTGTAGACCAGCTCAAAGTCATAGAGATCTACCTACTTCTGCCTCCCAAGGGCTGGGATTAAAGGTTATGCTAAGATGCACAGCTCAAAACAACACATTATTAAAAAGCATTTTCTGGAACACTGTCAATTTGGTTTTATATTATTATTTCTACATGAAATATAGGACCTTTGGGGTCAAATTTTGATAATATTCACAGGAAATATAAAAGTATATCTGATAAAAACATGGGCAACTTTTTTGATATATTTTTGTATATATGAATGATTGCCCTATGTGTCTGTGCATCACATGTGCAGTGCTTGTGGAGGCCAGAAGAGGGCATGGATCATCTGGCACTGCAGTTACAGACTTATGATCTGCCATGTGAATGCTGGGAACCCAACCCAGGCGCTCTGCAAGAGCAGCAAGTGCTTTCACCTGCTGAGCCATTGCCCCTTTAAAGGCGCAGCCCTGACTGGCCACAACTTAAACACAATAATTTATTCCTTTGTTCTGAAGGGATCTGGAACTCAACCCAGCATTATTTAAAAAAATAATTTATTTTACATTTATGTATTTATTTATGGGGTGGAGGTGCACATATGTGGAGGTCAGCGGTCAGTTTACCAGAACCAGTTCATCTGGGCATCTTGAGGTCATCAGGTTTRGCTGCAAGCTTCTTTATTTACTGAATCTGCTATCTCTGACCAGGCTGACCTCAAACTCTAATCCTCCTGCCTCAGCTTCCCTTTCCCAGCACTAGGATTATAGGCATGCCGCTATGCTCATGTAGGTCTATATGGTTTGTTAGGAACTGTTGAGTGACCTCAGAGGTGGACTCAGTGTCATTCAAGGAAGAAATGTTTGGGTTCTCTTGGTGAGCTATTTGAAATGGACAGAATAGGAAGTCACACAGGAGAAGAACCTCCGGTGGATACACTCAGCACAACTGAGTTGGGAGGAAGAGGCTCAATGCTTCCTCATGAGGCTGTTTTAGGAAGGGTCAGGCTCTGGGAACCTCTTGCATTGTAGCCTACCTCATCAGTAGACAGAAACAAACCAACCCGTCGCAGGTGTCTTTGAAAGCATGGCCTTTTCATTCAGCTCTTGATTCTGTTTCATCAAGAAAGTGAAAGAGGCATTAGTTGGTGTAAGATCCTTTGCAAGGGCAACACAACACTTTTTTTTTTTAAAGATTTATTTATTATATGTTAGTACACTGTAGCTGTCTTCAGATGCACCAGAAGAGGGCATCAGATTTCATTATGGATGGTTGTGAGCCACCATGTGGTTGCTGGGATTTGAACTCAGGACCTTCAGAAGAGCAGTCAGTGCTCTTAACCACTGAGCCATTTCTCCAGCCCCAACACAACACTTTCTACTGGAAGCTTTCAGTGTCCGGAGTTGGTCTCTGCCTTTTGCTGCTTGTGCTTAATGCTCCAAGCCTTCTCCTTGGCTGATGGGACATATTGTGCAATTCATATTTCCCACCAAGAATCTTATCCATATGACATGACTAGCAATACTAGCATTTTGCTTAACTACTACCTTCATGATGTACAAACCGTGCCTGCAGCAACAATCCCTACTGCACAGAGGAGGCTCAGACAGGTCAGAGGTGACTGCCCAGGCTTTGCAGCTCATGCCTGGGTCCTTTTCTGGCTTCACAATGTGGATCGGTAGTAGAACTTAACACAGTCCCAGCACAAAGAACTCTCTCTTCAGGCACATTCTTCTGGGTTGCAGTGGACAGGATTCCAGACAAGGGTCTTGCCTGCTTTGTGAACCATTGCCTCTGGATTAAGAATCCCAGATGTCAGAGCTGAAGAGATGAGATGGCTAAGAGGTTACAAGTGCTGGTCGCTCTTCCAGAGGGCCAGCACCCACACTGAAGCTGCCTATGGTCTGTAACTCCAGTTCCAGGGGATCGCACATCCTTTTCTTGCCTCCATGAACACCGAAGCATACATGTGGTGCACAGGCAAACATGAGGGCGAAACACCCGTGCACATGAAAAAAAAAAAAAAAGAATCTCAGATGTGGGTGCAGGACATCCTGAAGGGCTAAAAGTACTCTGTGGCACCCACCCCAGCCTTGCTCGGCCTTGCCGCCAGGAACTGTAGAGTTGAGCTCCTAACTTCTTGCTCATCTTGGTAAAACAGAATTCTCAACAGTGGCTGGTCATCTGCTGGACATGTTTGGCCAGTTGGCCCTGTTGATTCCTTCAACAGAAGTTCTTCTCTGACTGGGYATGGTGTCTTGTGCTTGCAACTGTCCCCTCCCCCCAGGAGGCCGAGGCAGAAGGATTGCTATGAGCTTAAGGCTAATAGGGGTTTCATGGTGAGATCTAGGCTGGCCTGGGCTACAGAGTATCTGTGTGTCTGTGTGTCCCTCCCCCTCCCCTTTCTTAGAGAAAACAGTTCCCCTCATTTAGAGTGCTCTTTAGAGAGGTCCTGAGCTTGGAGTGCAGCTTGCCATTCATGAGCCCCTCAGCTCTGGGAAGGAAATCAAGTCTTTCCAACTAATACTGCTAAACAAAGAATTAATTCAACAGAGTTTATCCTCTAAAATTTTTTACTTTTAAAAAAAGTTTTGTGTGCACAGTTTTTGTGTGTGTTTGGGGGTGGGGGCTCAGAAAACTATGTTTAGGAGTCAGTTCTATCCTTCCACAGTGGGTTCTGGGAACCAGATTCAGGCTTGAACAGTGAGTGCCCTTGTTTTTATTTTTAGACAAGGTCCTGTGGTGGCCTTCAGGTATGTTGCTGCTGATGACCCTTAACTCTGATCGCCTTGTGTTTATCTCCTAGTGCTGAGATTCTGGTGAGCACCAGTATGCTTGGTTGAAAAGTACTTTTCATGCTTCTCTCACAGACTGTCTGGCAGGTCTGGTAACTGCAGGAAGTGCTGGAGCAATGTATAATAGATTGTATTGAAGTAGACAGAGCTGGAGCTGCACGTAGCTGTCTGTACAATGAGACAAACAGCAGCAATTCCATAGTTCCAATGTGTGTGTGTGTGTGTGCACACGCATGCACATGTTTGTAAAAACACAGTGTGCCAAGCATCAACAGAGACTAGCTTCTATCCTGTAAGAGGGATTCTAGGACAAACAGGGACTGTCGAGGGCACTGCTGGTATCAGGAGAGGTGGCTGGAAAATTCTCTACACTGAAAAGGTCTTGAAGACAGAAACTCTGTCTAGTCTCTGTGTAACTCAGGCCTAGGGAGATGCTGTCAAACCAACACTTTACAGCCTGGAACCATGGCTACTGTTCCTGCCCCCTTCTGCTCTGTGTTTAGCAGAAGTGGGGGCTTTGCATACATTAGCTTACCTAATCAGGAGGCGGTTCTTTGAGATAATTATCTACACTGCTCTATAGTTAGGAAGTGAGGGCTCAGAATGGACAGCTGAGTTTTGGACCCAGGTCTGTTCGCTTAAGAGCTTTCAGACTACACAATGCTTGACCTAAAACACACATAATTTGGAAGTATATACTCAATGGGCCAACTTTGGCTTACTAAAACTACATGTTTTTATGAAAAAAAAAAAAAAGGCATCCCCAAATGTTTGGAATGCACTTAAAAAGTCGTATGTGTTTGGCTGAATGTGGTGGCAGGTCTTTGACACTTCACTTGGGAGGCAGAGGCAGGCAGATCTCTGAGCTGAGGCCAGCCTGGTCCACACAACCAATTCCAGGTCTCATCTCAAAAAGTTTGTGAGGTAGTCTGTGTGTAAGTGTCGCCTTCATGTGTGGTGTGTGTGGTGTGTGTGAGGGTAGTAGTATGCGAAGTGTATGCACATGTAGCTTGTGTAGCATGTGTAAATGCAGTATGTGTGGGATGTAAGTGTACGTATGGGTGGCCCACTCGACCACTCACTGTCCCTTCAGCCTTCTGCAAAGTTGAGGTGACTGTCGGTTGGTCGGTCGAGCTACGGCACTGAGAGAACTTTCGCTCTTCACAATGAGCAGCCCGCTGTCCCAGTGTCGGTTTTTTTT
>BDUI01002046.1:9602-24591 GCA_002335545.1 Apodemus speciosus | reverse complement strand
TTAAAGGTTTCTGGGGATGGCTTGGAAGGGGAGAAGGGACCATACCACATGACTCAGGTGTGGTCTGGGAACCATGAAGGCAGGAAGGGGTTAAATAGGAGACTAAAGTCACCCTGGAGTCTGGGCCTCAGGGGATGCCTGCCTCAGCTGCACTAGGGAGGGACTGCGAGTCCATGGCTGGTGCTGCTGTGGCTCTAACTGAAGAGAGGCAGGCTGCATGGTGATGCAAGGCTTTAAGGTCTGCAGACAGCAGCCATGCCAAGGCCAAGGGTTGAATGAGAGCAAATGGGGCAGGGTATGAAAGAGGAGTTGAGAGTAAAAGGGGGAAACGAAGTCATTATAATCTCAACGTTATCTAAAAATGATCATCACTGTGCCATGGTGCACATATAGAGGTCAGAAGACAACCCTGTGGGTCGGTTCTCCGTTCCACTGTTATGTGGGGTACGAGGACTGAACTCAGCTCATCAATGTGCGTGCATGGCAAGCTCTTCACCCACAGAGCACCTCGCTTGCCTTCAGCTTTTACGATCAGGTTTCCAACTGAAGTAAAGGCACACTTATAGGGATATAAAGGCAGAATTTTTTTTTTTTGTTTGTTTTTTTTTGTTTAAAGACTTAGCCGCTTGCATCTCTGAACTGAGTCTTGTTAGGTCACCACAGCTGTGCTGTCTCATGTGCAATGAGGTTCTATGCTATTATAGTTTGTTTATCTTAAAAATTCAAGGTAAGGCTTACTCCAATTTTTTTCTTTGTGGACCTAAGGAAGAAGAGGGAGAAGAGGAAGAGACTACAGAAGAGGTGGGGTCTGCCATCTTTAATGGTTTAATTAGCTGAGTGAAAACATTTGCTGGTGATACCGGTGTAGCTTTTGCTACATTCCTCTTGTGTGTGCGTGTGTGTGCGTGTGTGTGTGTGTGTGTGTGTGTGTGTGTATGTGTGTATGTGTGTGTGTGTGGTGTGGTGTGTGTATGTATGTTTGTGTGTCTGTGCATGTCTGTGCATGTCTGTGTGTGTGAATGTGTGTCCGTGCATATGTGTATGTTTGTGTGTGTGCATGTGTATATGTGTGTACATATGTATGTGCATTTTTGGGTGTATATGTGTATGTACATGTGTATATGTGTATGTGTGTATATGTATGTGTGTGTATTGTGTGTATATATGTTTGTGTGTGTTCATGTGTGTGCATGTGTGTATTTGTATATGTGTATATGTTTGTGCATGTGTTTGTGTGTGTATGTGAATATGTTTGTGTATGTGTGTATTTGTGTGTGTATGTGCATGTGTATATGTTTATGTGTGTATGTGTATATGCGTATGTGTGTATGTATGTATGTGTGTGAATGTTTGTGTATGTGTTTGTGTGTGTGTGTGTGCATGTGGCAACTGGATATCAATGTCAGATGTCTTCTTCAGGCACTCCCCACCGTCTTTTGTGTGGCAGGAGTCATAAGAACCCTCAGCTCTAGTTTGGTGTGTTGTTGCCATTGTGTCTTTGGTGATTATGCTTCTCAGTAATGCTGTGGCTTTGTATAAACTAGACGGAAGAGGCCACAGAGGAAGGAGCAAAGGGAGAAGCTGAAGAAGAGGGAGGAGCAGAGGGAGAAGCTGAAGAAGAGGAACCTGAGGAAGAGGCAGGAGAAGGGGAAGATTCTTAGGCCTTTCAGGCTGGTGCTTCAACTTTCCCAGGTAGGTAGGTCTGTGTGTCCTGTGTGACCTGTCACAGGTGTGTCTCCCCTGCCCAGCCAGTACACACCTGGCTCCATTCTCATGAAGGAAATTTATTTTCTCTTCTTTACTCAGGGCCATAAAAGGTAAAGTTCCTGGTTTGTGTGTTGGATAGTGAAGATCTCAGTGAGCACTCCATCTTTAACAGTCTTCTCACAATATTTCCTTCCTTTTAGAATATCCAAGCCATGACGCTACATTTGAACTCTCCTCCTTTAACTCAATGAACTACTTGGCTGGAAGCCAGCGCCCTCCCCTCAGCACATCTGGGTTCCCCGAAGACTCGTGCCCTCCTCCAAAACAGCTAGGTGTATGTGGATCTCTATTGCATTGTGTCAACATGAGGCTGGACGTGAAGACTGCATACATACTCTGCCTGCAATCTTTGGTCTTTGCTTAATGTTTGTTTCTTTTGCTATGCACAAGTAGACCTTCTCGTTAATACTCTGATAACAGAATCTTGAGGCACAGTCTCTCTCTGTGATGCAGCAGAAGGATTTCTTTGTGTACTGCTTGTTTTAGGCTTGGCTTTCAAAACAAAACACTTCCCGGAGAGCAATCATAAATAAAGATTGATAGCAAGACTCTATCTGGTCTTATTCTGCCCCACCCTGCCCACCCTTTCCCAGTTTTTGTTGCACTAATTGGTTCAGGTTTCCAAGTGGCACTGATTGCTGCACACACTGTGTGGAGCCTGACTGAACCGTAGCACTGACACCCACTCATGCAGGGGTGCGGCTAGGACACGGTGTCTGCAGCTTCATGGTCTTTGTACGATTTCGGCTGCAGGAACCCCTCTGATCGTCTGGCTGTTGTCTGATTTTCAGGGTCAGCTGTTGCTCCGGATAGGTCGGACCTCATTACTCTGCTTACCTGCCCATGTTACTTTATCAGATATTTTCTTCCCTGTGACATTCTGTGGCTCTCCCTTTCCCCTGCCATTCTGTGCAGGGATGGATGCCTCTGGCTCTGGGGGTGGGGTAGGCGTGGGGCAGAGGTGGGGSTAAGGGTGGGGGAGGCAAGCCTCCTTCTTTGCTCTACTGTGACAGTCTCACTGTGTTAGTGTCTCACGTAGTGAGGTAACTTCCTTCGGCTGAGCCATGTGCTGTTTACAATGTACCATATAGCTACAGCAGTCACAGGGAACCCGGAAACTCCAGTAAATAGCTCTCTTCTTATTGCCTTGGTAACAAAAAGAGACATTTTTGAAGAAAATTAGACCCTCCCCCAATCACTGAAGTAGCTTTCCTTTAACAACATCTCTCTCTCTTCTGAAAGTAAGGTAGGTAAAAGACTGGTGATAGGGAAACTTAGTTGATTAAAAATGAATACCTCTCCTTTTCACCTCATTGCACTGAATTATATTCTTATTTTAAAAGCTAGTAGCATTTAAAAAACAACAACAACAGATCGATGTCCATCTTGTTGGTGCTTAGGACTGATGTTCAGTCCTTCCTTGGCCAAGCAGGAATGGGGTAAACAAAGCTTGCTGACAGCTGACCTTTAGTTCACCTTTAGTTCATGATTTCTTAGGCAGGAGGTGGAGGCAGGTGTGTCCTGGGCCTCAGTGACCAGCCTCTCCTGGGGAGCGAGCCTCCCTACAAGTGAGGAGTCATTTCTTGAGAAGCAAGGCCAGTTCCTGAGGAACGACGGTTGAGCTTGTGCAGGTGTGCACCCCCAAAGGACTCAACATTCAAAAGGGCTCTCCCTCAACAAATTGGCTAATTTTATGGTGATCTGATGGGATAAAGAGCTTGATTGGTCTAAAGAAGGCCTGAGTATTCAAGGTAAGATTTTTTTTATTAGATATATTTTTTATTTACATTTCAAGTGATTTCCTCTTTCCTGGTTCCCCTCCTTGAAAATCCCATAAGCCATCTCCCCTCCGCCTGTTTCCCAATCACCCCTCTCCTGCTTCCCTGTCCTAATATTCCCCTACACTGCTGCAACGAGCCTTTCCGGGACCAGGGGCCTCTCCTCCCTTTGATGTCCAACAAGGCCATCCTCTGCTGCCTATGCATCTGGAGCCATGGGTAACACCATGTGTTGACAGTGGGTAACACTATCTGGTTGATGGTTTTGTCCCTGGGAGTTCTGGGAGTACTGGGTGGATCATATTGTTCCTCCTATGGTGCTGCAAACCCCTTCAGCTCCTTGGGTCCTTTCTCTAGCTTCGCCATTGGGGACCCTGTGCTCAGTTCAGTGGCTGGCTGAGAGTGTCCCCCTCTGTATTTGTCATGCACTAGCAGAGCCTCCCAGGTGACAGCTATATCTGGCTCTGGTCAGCGAGTACTCAAAGTAAGATTTTTAATTAGAAAATCAGCGACACAAAGCTAATGTTTTTTCTTTAAGCCTGAGTAGTCTTTGCCTCCCTTCCCTGGGGTGGGTCCTCTGCCCCGCTGGTGCGAGAATCTACCTCACACACTAAGGACCACTAGGGGGCGACAGAAGACAAGCTTCGTGGTCTGGTGCCTTGGCCCTTAGGGCCAGCTGCCTGCCAAGGAAGGGAACAGGCAAAACTAAAACCTGCACGCAATGGTGAGCTGACAAGCACATCATTCACAATGCTCTTATCAGGGAATATGTGCTCTGATCTCCCACTGGGTGCTTCTCTCATTTGCATCTGAGTTGCCTGCTGTGGCTGACACCCTCTGCCCAGTTACAGAGGGAATGAAATTCCTGTCTAAGTCCCAGGTTCTGGAGAGAAGAAGCTGAAGCTGCCACTGCCTTCTCCCCTCCGCCTCTGGGTCCATCCACTGGAGGGACCCTCAGAACTTCTTCAATGCTCAGTTGCCAGCTATTGCTGACAGTTGCAACGGACTCCTGGTGGCAATTTTTAGCCATGAAGATTTCTGCTTGGCAATAACTCAAGGAGGTAATGTTAACCAAGGAGGTGTGTCTAATTCTCAGGGTATTTTTGGTTGATTTTGTAGCAGGTTRGTTTTCTCTGTGCTTGGTTCATGGGGAGTGGCCCTATTAGGTGTGGCCATGTTGGAGGAAGTGTGTTCCTGTGGAGGCAGGATTTGAGATCTCCTGTGCTCAAACTCTGCTCAGTGTAGAAAGAGAGCCTCCTCCTGGTTGCCTGTGGAATCCAGCTCTCTTCTGCTGCCTGTGGAACTCTCAACTTCTCCAGCACTATATCTGCCTGGATGCTGCCATGCTTCCTGCCATGATGATAGTGGACTGAACCTCTGAGTCTGTAAACCAGCTCCAAGTACAAGTTATCTTTTATAAGAGTTGCTGTGGTCGTGGTGTCTCTTCACAGCAATGAGTCTCTAACAAAGACACTAGTCATTAGAATCTCCTGTTTTGTTTTGTTTTTCTTTCTCTAATGGGTCATTCCAAAGATTTTTCCTGAGTATTGTCTAGTTCACAGGGAGAAAGGAGAGGGGCAAGAGATAGACTTCCTGGATCTCCCTTTTATGGGTTCAGATGTCAGGGTCAGAAATGTTTGCTGATAGGACCCATGGTGTGTGTTGAAGCACCTCGTTCCTCTTGTGTGCTTTTAAGCCATCTGAATTCAAGTAAGGCCCTAAGGGAATGAATTTGGAAATCCCTCTGGTGCAGTGCTGAGTTCCCCATTGTAGAAAAGAGAGGAGGTACCGCCAGTGCCTGCAATGTTCAACATTCCTGTGCCAATTCTGCCAAGGGGGATTAACATGCTCTAACAAGCACACATGTGCCTGCAGGTTTAAGAAATTGGTAGCTGCTCTAGTGACTTTTAAATGGCTGCTGAATCACTACGTCCAGAAAAAGTTTGGGGAACCTTTGGTCAATATTGGGGAGCCACCTCTACTGAAAGACTTCAGATGTTCCACAAACCATAAATGGCCCCACACAAACTGAATGTACAGTAAAGAAAGGAAAAGAGATGACGACGGATCCCCAGGTCAGGGGAGTTGGGCAAAAATGCTGCTACCCTGGGGCAGGGAATACTCAGAAACTCCATGCATTCCAGGGGTCCCTGTTCCGGCACCAGCTGTAGGTCTCCCCTTCCTTGGAGGTTGTTGGTCACTGGCCCACAACGGTGAGGGGAACAAACAGAAGTGTATCCGCAGAGCCTGAGGTGGAACCCTGTGAGCCAGAGGACTGGGCGATTCCATCTCAAGCATGCAGCCCACAGTGGAGGCATGCATGGCCACAACACCTTGCTGTGGAAAAAACTCTGTTTAAAAAGTCGATCTGCCTCTGGGGAGATCCAGCACTGATGTGACAGGCATTGACTGAGAACATCCAGAACTCTGAGCTGTAAGCCATAAGCCAAGGAGCGGGAAGCCTTTGTAATAGAGTCCTGCAGAGTACAGAATTGCTGGGAAGGGGAGGGGAGGGAAGGGGATGGGAGAGGAGAGAAAGCAGATGGTGTTGGGGGCCCACTTGGCTTTTTGGTGAGTATCTTTATAGTGGAATTTAATAGGGCCCATATTTTTTTTTTCTAGTGTGAGAAGGTGTTTTCTATGATGAAATGTTCCCTTGATAGGATGCAAAGAAAGGAAATGAGACGACTGATCCTCAGGTTGGGAAGGTCAGGTGAAAACGCTGCTAGCATTGGCGGGTGGGGTGGGGGTTGTGGCAGCAAGGGGGAGGAGGTACTCACAAACTCCGCATGTTTCAGGGGATCACTGTTCCAGTGTCAGGCGGTTTCTCATTGAAGTGGATGCTGGAAGTTGATCCATCATATTTGGTGAATAGAACAAAGCTCTAACAACTTTATTATTATTATTTTAATCTTAACCATTTGATACCCTCTAATAAAAAGAATTACTTCATTAAAAAACAGATAAAATGTTACACAAGAGGGAGTTACAGCAGGATTGTTGGCTGTAAGTTCAAAGTGGTAGTTTTGTCTCTTTCATTCCATAAGTTCATTATAAGTTCAAAACAATAGTTTTATCCACATGTTCATTATACATTTGAAGCAATAGTTTTTTTTTTTTAAATCTAATAGAATCACCCACTCCTTTATTTAGAATTCCCCACTTTATAATGGTGCACACCTGTGTCCTCATCCCTGGACCTGACCTAGAATGAATGTTTTTCTTTATCATTAATTTGTTTGAAGCCCATTTTTCTTCCTAGTGCAATTTACATGTTAGTAACACACAAAAGCCCACTTGTTGTGGATGGGCCTGGTGCTGTTCTTGTGAACCAATCCCATAATGAATAAAGGAGCCAATCACTGGGTGAGTAGGCGGGACTTCTGTGTTGGATGGAAGAAGAGAGGAAGCAGGAGGGAGTTAGGTTCTCTTTGGAACTCAGACAGCAGAAGGGTAAGATGTAGCTGCTAGAGTTTCCTAGTATCATGGCAGAT
Source organism: Apodemus speciosus (assembly GCA_002335545.1). Lineage (NCBI taxonomy): Eukaryota > Metazoa > Chordata > Mammalia > Rodentia > Muridae > Apodemus > Apodemus speciosus. The sequence continues at coordinate 17,552 of BDUI01002046.1, read as the reverse complement.
CCACTACCAGAGGGATCTGATTTTAATAAGGCTTACAAGTTTAAGTTTTGGTTGTTGAGTCCAGAGATTGAGTTATCATTGTTTCTGAAATATGTGTTGTGTTTTCCTTCACATGGAGGCTTGTCTGGGTTCAAGAGAGAAAGGTATGGTGGCCAAGCGTGGGTTTGCCTGAGGTGCTCCACAAAGGCTGTGGAGGATTTGAAGGATGGGATTGGTGTGGTAGTGACTTGCCAGTGAGAACCTAGAGAGCTGGGTGGAGATGTTTCGAGAGCTCCGGGCCAGTGAATCTCCATGAGGTAAAAACAGGTCAGCCATTGCCTGCCAGTGCATGGCCATCAATGCCACTGGGGCAGAGGTACAAACTCAGAAACTAGCAGGTCAAATTTTTAAAATCATTTTCCCTAACACCCACTGAACTCCTTTTCGAACTACACAGTCTTTGGTATTTTGCAGGAGGAGGCGCATTCTATTTTTAATTCTAACCTTAAACTTTCTATCAGCTATCTTAACTTCTTAAAATTATTCAGAGAAATTCTGTAAAATCAGTATCAGGAATTATAAAATCATCGATTCATCTAAACGGCATTATTTCATGAAAGTTCATCTTCGTGTTGATCTGCAGGACATTTGCCCATAGGGTGGGCTGATGCCCAGGAATTAATTATAATGGACTATAGGCAGAAGGGATCTTTCTTTGCCCAGTCACACCATGTCAGAAAAATGAGTGTACAGCCATTACAAACATGAGAAGGCACAGAGGCAGGAAGGAGCAATGCTGGGGCAAAGCTCCCGGGACCAGGCCTTTCCAGGGTTCACCATCACAGCCATACAAAATGGCGGACCATCTCCAGGAAGCTCACTCGCATGCTGCAGCTCCTCCAGCATGGCAACCACCATATATTAAGGCCAGACTTGGTACCAGGATACAGTTCCCATGGATGAGTTATGAAGGAGTCCTAAGCCTGGGTTCAAGACATCCCCAGGGAGACAGAATGAGAACATACAAGCTTTTCAGTAAACCTTCATCCAGGGGACAGGAGCTGGGGCTAAGCCCGAGCAGACATGGTTTACCCAGCACCAGGATTTTAGAGAGAAGCCAAGATGATGGACAAGTTGCTGGAAGAACAAGCATCACCCAGAGAAGCACTTAAGCTGAGTTAAAGAGAGAACTCACCAACTGTCAGGGTTGAGTGGAGTGCCTAGCATTCGGTGGACCAGAAAGCAGATCTGTTGCCAGTTTATTGGCTGGTGGAACCTCAGTGTAGCCAGACACCAGATTCCCTCCAAGGCCATGGCACCAATGTCCTGAAATATAATGCAGTCCAGGGGGGTATCTTTGGTGGCCTGAGCCATGGTGCACCTCTGAGAAGTTACACCATGAGGCAGATCTGATGCAAAAGAGTTTATTGCAGGAGTGGAGGGGACCAAAGAGCACGGGGTAGAGCCAGGAGGACAGGGATTTGTAGACTGCACACTGGGTATGGTTTAAAAATCTATATAATCTGCAAAAAAATGGCTTTAAACTTATAGCAAAAGGCTTATAATTAAAAATGTATACACGGGTATGTATATATGTGAATATATGTGTGTATAACAGATTTAACTCTGTGTAGATGTGTGTGTAACTTGGATACAACTCATTTAAATACATACACATTTTATATATACATTATATAATATATAATTATATATATAATTATATATAATACATATATATGGATCTACTAGGAAAAGAAATGTTTTTAAATACCAACCATGTGGCCCTCCTTCATCTCAGGTGCTGACCTCACCAGGATTTAAGTGATCATATGGCTTGCAACTTGCCGTGTGATTTCACCATCTTAAGACGACCATGTGGTATAAAGGAATAATTGTAAAGCTTTTTAGTCTTAATGAACTCTGTTGATTATTATATTTCCCGTAAGATTAAGAGAGCAATAAGTCTCAAATGTTTTAGATTGGTATGGATTTTTGCCTGATGACAGAAATTTAAGGTTATACTCAACACAACATAGAGTATATGTGATTTAACTCTAGTTTACAATATACTCTATGGGTGACAAACTTTTAAGATTATAAAGATTTATTCAGATTAACAAAAACCTGTTAGATGTCTATATACTTCTGTCCTTGCTAATTGCTCAACCCTGAGCTGCTAGGAAATGTAGAAAAGTAACAACATTCATTTGATAAATAAAGTATATTTCACAGGTCTAGTCAGGTTCACAGAAATGCTTGCCTAGAATCTTTGTCTGATAGGGGTTTGCTGTTTGGATAAACTAAGCAATACAGAAAACTATGATAATGGCCTATAATGGTACCTCTCCCTCCCAAATTTTCTCCCTAAACTCCTTAACTTTATCCTCTGCTTTATATACATCTGTTTCACTATCCTGCCAAGTCCAGGTGTTTCCTCAAAATCTGCATCCAGGCCAGCTCTAAAATGGCTAGCCCCAGGTGGTCCAGCCTCACTCACAGACTGCTTCCATGGTCTTGTACTTCCTTAGCCCCTGATGGCCCCACAGAGCCTGGACAGTGAGTGAAAATGCCAACACCCCAATTTCCTTAGGGTTCCCAAACATGTTGATGCCCCAGGACAGCAGGATACAACTTCAGCATCACCCCCTTCCTTGTTCCTCATTTTTAATTAAACAAAAAGGGAGGACTGTCAGTTTACAGGCAATTCCACTGGCCTGTTCTTAGGGACCTAGGGGCTGCTTATGTCATCTTCTGCTGTCAACACCTGCTGCTGCTCCAGGTGCTCCAGATGTGCCTGTTGGTGCTGTGGATACCGAGGACTCCCAGCTGCCCTAGCTCTCTCTGTAGTCTCTGGTAGTCCCTTTCTCTGTTCTATGCATGCAGCTCCTCCCTTTCCCTCTCTGCCTTGCCTGCTGCCCTCGTGTCTCTGTTTCCTGTCTGTCTGCCAGTTCACATGTTCACTTGTCTGCCTCTACTCCTTTGCCAGCTCTTCACTCCCCTCCCTGAATAAGCCTCTTTTACACCAGATCTGTTGCATGGCATAACTTCTCAGTGATACACCTTGGCTGAGGCCCACCAAAGATAACACCACACCTCATATTTCATAACAGCAATGTTTCAGATTTCCTTCTTCTCTGCTTCTTCTATGCTGTTGTTATACTGAGATTTCTTACAGTCACCTGTTAACTGGTTTTTCAACAGTATGGCCTTTAATAAAGATTACAAATAGGGGTAATGCTAGTATATATAAAACTTTCATCTCTTCTTCTTGTAAACAATAAACTCATGCAAGCTTCAGGCAATTGAGGGAGTCTTGGACCTGCCTCTCCCAGGTCAAAGGGACTCTAGAGAAGCACAGCTTGTTTCCCCAGCTGCCTATTCCAGAGGATAGAAGTTTTCTCCTGATCTTAGGACTCCTCCCCTCCCCCAACTACCAGGACCATGGGCTAGAAAGTTCCAAATGTAAGATTTTCCTTTAAGTTCCTAAACTTTAACTTCTGTCCCTAGTCTACATCTGTCTCAACAGATCTCTACTCAGCTGAGAGACCATAAGCTGGGGACTACAAATTGCCTCAAATGGCTCTGAACCCTGAACTTGATGGAAGCTGGTGCAACCCAGTCCAGCTGAAGTGATCACTCTCCGTCTCTTCAGCTGGGTCAGCTAATCAGATGCTTCTGACAAATGCCTCATTGCTTGAATCCCTCCCAGCCTTTGACTAGCATTCCAGCCTTCCTGGGCCCTGACAATGCTGTCCTGGTTTCAGCCRGAAGTAGCTACCGAAGAGAGTATATCATCCCCCTTTCTCAACAGGCTTGAGTATTAAGTCAAAAGGAAACTTCTCAGCATAGGGAACAAAATGGTTACCTATAGTGCCAATCAGCATAACTGGAAAGGTACCTGTTAAAACCAAATAGGCCTGGATCTATCAACATGTAGATTCATTAGTTGAACCACTTCTACAATATAATAAGGAACTTGACCTGCTCTGTGTAGAGAAAGAAGGTATTGTATGGCTTTAAGAGAAAAGTGGTGTTTCTATACAAACCACTTGGGAATCATTAAAGACAATCTGGTTGTACTCAGAAACATTGTAAAAGGGGACCTGAGATGCAATAAACAGCTGGTGCTCAATATCATTTTTGGGGTCCTCCTAGATAGTAACTGATGTTAGCCATCACAGGCCTTTGACCCTTCTGTTTCTGCTAACTACTGCTGGCCCTTTGGCTTAGTTAGGGTTTTACTTCTGTGAACAGACATCATGACCAAGGCAACTCTTATAAGGACAACATTTAATTGGAGCTGGCTTACAGGTTCAGAGGTTCAGTCTATTATCACTAAGGTGGGAGCATGGCAACATCCAGGCAGGCTTGGTGCAGGCAGAGCTGAGAGTTCTACATCTTCATCTGAAGGCTGCTAGTAGAAGACTGACTTCCAGGTAGCTAGGGTGAGGGTCTTAAGCCCAGGCCCACAGTGACACACCAATTCCAGCAAGGCCACACCTACTAATAGTGACCTGGGCCAAGCATATACAAACTATCACAGCCTTGCAACATTAATGCCTTAATTAGATACATAAATTCCTTTCTGGGTGCTATTATATTGCTAGTTATTAGATCCTAATGTAATCAGATGCCGGCTACAGAGTCAATGATTTGACTCAGGGTACAACATTAAGTGGAGTGTGAGATCAAAATATGCCTCCAAGGCTAAGGATTCTGTTTGTAGCTAAGACAGTTAAGAACAAGTTCCTGTGTGTCCCATGTTAAATTATTGCAAGTTAAGGTTTCTAATTGTAATTAAGATTAAGTTCCTGTTTCTTAGATCTGATGTAAACTGCTTGGCTCCTTTTCTTATGACGAATATTCTTACCTTCACTTGTTCTTTCCCTTTCATGGTCTTTCTAATAATGCATCTCACCTTACCTCTCCTATAAAATGGTCCTCAAGACTCTGAGAGGCTCTGTCAGCACCTGACTAGGACAGATGCTGATACTCATAGCCAACCATAGGATTGAGCCCAGGGACTCCAATGGAACAGTTAGGGAAAAGACTGAAGGAGCTGAAGGGGATTCCAACCCCATAGGAAGGACAACAATATTAGCTAACCAGACCCTCCAGAGTTCCCAGGGACTAAACCACCAACCAAAGAGTATACCTGGATGGGTCCATGGCTCCAGATATATATGTAGCAGAGGACTGCCTTATCGGGCATGAATGGGAGGGGAGGCCTTGGTTCTATGGAGGCTTGATGCCTCAGCATTCTGGGATGCTAGAGCTGTGAGGCAGAAGTGGGTGTGTGGGTGTGTGTGGGAGCACCCTCTTAGATGCAAAGGGGAGGAGGGATGAGATGGGGGATTGCAGAGAGGAGAATGGGAAGGGGGACCACATTTGAAATGTAAATAAATAAAATAACAAATTAATAAGTAAATTTAAAAAAGGACCTACAGAAGCCAGCAGGGACTGCTCTCACAGATCCTGACTTGGTGAGAGACAGCAGGCTGTCCAGTCATGGATGCACCCCCAAATACAGCTTGCTTTAACTGGACAATTGTGGATTTGGTCTTTTCTGTTGAAAATTTGTTCTGAGATTTTCGGGTTTAGCATTGCCGGGACTTACTCAGGCTCCATAACTTACCTGGATGGACTTGGTTCCCTGAAGTGGAATTGTGCTTTGGTTCGTCACTGGGACATTTTGAGAAAGGGATAGAAGCTGTTTATCTCCAGGGATCAGACCCTCACCTTTTGACAGTGTTATAGGATTCCAAGGTAGATAATGGTCATAAATTGCTTGTGTTTTCACCAAATAGGTTGAGAAGACAAGTTTATTTAAGTCTGGAGCTTGAAGGAAACAGGTCAGATGTCTAGAAACCTCCATTTTTGAAGAGGGAAAGTCTTAGGGGTTTTGGTGACTCCTTGACCTTCCCTGAGGGAGCTTTTTGTCTCCAGCCTCAATCCTGCCTTTGACAGTCTGTATGATGGAGCCCTCCAGGCCTTTCTTTTGAGGATCAGGTGCAAATGTGACCTCCTGTTATACTGGTGTATCCATTATAGGTACAAATTGTGCAAGTGAAGAGGTGTTGGAGGTGAGTGGGACAGGCTCCACCATTATGCATCTTTAGTGGACAAGTACAAAAGATGGATTGTTGTAATTACAGGACAGGAGGAAAGGGGAGTTACAAGGTCTTGGTTTATATTAAATCTCAAAACCTTCAGTTGGAGGGTGGTTCAGCCATTGTCTTCCAGGCACAGCACTCTCAGATGGCTTCTGTATTTCTCAGACCTGCCTCTTAAGTTTTAGGTAAACATCATAAGCTCTTACTTCAGTCTGCCATAGTATTATACCATTTTTTTTTTTTTTTTTTTTTTTTGTGTGTATATGTATAGCGGAGTGACTTTGTATCTTTGAATATAGTCTGGGGTTCACAGGCTCTCTTCTTAAGTCCTGTGCTGTGCTCAGTGCTGCTAGGTTCTCTGAAGGTCTCCTCTCTGTACCTCCCTACCCACCAAAATCCCCTGTGGCTTCTTAGTTGATGTTACTATTCTTACAAGACCACTGGTTTCCTTTTGAGCTTGTATTAGCTCCTTTTCTTTCTGTTGGGACAAAATAAACAAGAAGCAATTGGGGAAGGAAGGGTTTATTTTTGCCCATGCTTTGAGAGCACAGTCCATGGTGGAGGGAAAGGTTTGGTGATGGGTGCAGTTACAATTGTGGCTTCAAGATTGTGAATCTGCTGTCACATGTAGCTACAAGTAGGGCTTGTAAAAGAAAGCTCCTTAGAAAGACTGCACTTTGCAACTTCGTAACTGACCTGCTGCAGAGCTCCTGATGGCTTAGATCAGCAGTGATGTGGAAAGGTTCAGATGTCCCTGGTCCAGAGATAAATCATCAGGTGTAGCTTCCACATCCTTGTGGAAGGAATGAGCAGTACTCTAGTTTCCCACCAACCAAAGGACTTAGAGTAGAGTTCTATAACACTGAAAGCCTCCAGCTGAGTTTCCGTAGTTGACTGGGTTGAGCCTCCCCCATGCTCCCAACAATGTATTCGAAAATGACTTTCTTTGTTCTGTTACTACAAAAATAACTTCAAATTGCTACCACATTGGAAGATAGGATTTGGGGCCATCTGAATCTGTGTTCCTGGGCTAAGGTCACTCATGTTTGACTTCAGAATAAACTTTTATCTCCTTTGAGGTGAGAGTCGTATTTTCATGTTGGGGCTCAGTTTCTTTCATCCTCTCGCCATTTCTATTCAGTCCCAGACTCCAGTTCCTTGAAATATGTCATCTCTCCTCTTCAGTCAAACCTCTCAGGAGCACCCTCACTAACATGTCCTGAGGTGTGTCCTCTAGGTGACTCCACACTCCAAACCCAAGGGAGTTGCTTATTGAAAGTAACTACTCATTGCAAGGCTCCATCCAGCACAGATGTGTTTCCTCATAAGTAGTTCTGATCTCAAAAAGAATTTATGGTTATTTGATAGGTGTTAGCATTCTGTCTAAGCTCCACCCCACAGTTACCTGGCAACAGCCAGGTATGCTCCTTCCCACGGTTACCTGGCAAAAGCCAGGTGCTCACGGCCAGCCTCTATTCTCTGTTTCTCTCTGTCTCTCTGTCTCTGTCTCTGTCTCTGTCTCTGTCTGTCTGTCTGTCTGTCTTTCTGTCTCCCTCTCTCTGCCTTTCTTTGCCTCTACTATCCCCTCAACTCCCCTCCCCATGCTCCTAATAAATTCTTTACTATACTGTCATGTGGCTGGTCCCTCAGGGGGAAGGGATTCCTTGGCATGAGCRTGCTGAGGCACCCCCTTCCCCCACACCTCACCACACCCCATAGAACATATTCTTATATCTCTTCATCTTTTTATAAACACACCAATAGGAAGTATAGTTTTTTATTGGTCACTATTAATTCCTACCTACAATATTTTGATTTGTGTGAGTGTGTGTGTGTGTGTGTGTGTGTGTGTGTGTGT
>BDUI01002045.1:103175-120063 GCA_002335545.1 Apodemus speciosus | reverse complement strand
TCTGGAGATCAGGTCTAGTTTGGTATGTACGATATACACTTCAGCCCTTTGTCCAAGGGTCTGAAACCAAAGAGTCGTATTACTTGAAATGCCTTTGCTAGTTTGTATTTTGATACCGAGTCTTTCTGTGTGGTCATGGCTGACCTTAAACTTGTTCTCCTGCCTCAGTCTCCCAAGTGGTAGGATTACCACACCTTAGCTTTCATGAAACTTTTGATGCTTGTCGACATTTAATGTCATTTGAACATTGAATAATCACATATTAATTTCATCTTCCACTAGCTCCCAGGTTACATGCTTGCCTGCTAGAAATTCTGGGCAGGCTGTTTTTTATCCACATTATTTTCACTATTTCACTGCCAGATAGTTCTTAACTCCAAACTTTCTAGGATTTTCCCATTGGCATGTTGTCATTTTCCCAGTACTATATAATGTTCCAATTCTTGCTTTTATCCTAAATCCACAAATGGCATGTGTAGAAAAGGCAAGAGGAGTAACCTAGAAAGGGTGTTTCATCAACACAAATCTATCCTGGGGTTTGCCTATTTACAAATATCTTCATCTACATTTACTACCTTTGGGCAGGAATTATGGGATTCAGAGCAGCCTTCACAGTAGCCCAGTACATAGATTCCTATGCCCCATCTATGACCATCAATACCACCAGAACTTGTCACAATATGAGCCTACCACCCACTAATATCAGCATATCACTGGTTATGGGCCAAGTATCACACAGCCATGGGATGCTTAATGCTGGGGTGTATCTGTGACTCTAGACTTCTGCTGCTCAGATACAGGTAGTTCTGAATGGAATAGAAATGTAACAGACTGCACTGCTTGGTTTGTTTGGTTTTTATTTGATTGTTTATTTCTTTGGCCAGAGCTTATTACTTTGACCTAACATCCTGTTAAAGTAGCATTGCGTTCTGCTATTCCAATGGAATCTGGAGTAGTTCCATTATAATGATTAACCCTTGACTCCCCATTTTTATGCTGAACTGGATCTGGATCATACCTTTGTCTCACAACCACTAGAATGCACACTGTCTCAACAGCTTACCAAGGCTCATGTTACAGTTCATTACGGGTACAGATTAAACTACATATGTCCTTATAGTACACCTGTCTCTGTATAGAGCCTCAGCCATTGTAGAGATCCATCAGACAAAGAGGAGCAGAAACAGCTGTTCTTCCCATGCTTATGGAAACTTAATGTCTTAGTTTCTTTTTCTGTTGCTGTAATAAAACACACTGATAAAGGCAACATTAGAGAGAAAAGGTTTATTCTGTCTCACAGTTCAAGGGAGAGTTTAATCATCCAGATATCAAGAGCTTGAAGCAACTGGCAACATTTTATCCATTGTTAAACAAAGAATAATAACTGTTTTATAGTGCTGAGCTTGCTTTCTTTATTTTGTATAACTTGGGAAATAGTCACAATGGGTATTCCCACATTCAATTATGTAAGCAAGATGCCACATGCCATGGCCAGAGGCCTTGACTCTTAGGTGATTATATACTCCGTTAAATAGATAATTAACACTAACCCTCACAAATCTATATCTTTCAACTTGGTACCCAGATACAATACTTTTAAATCATATCTTTCCATCTTTAGTCTCCATAACCTGATGATCATGTTACAATGTAAAATGCATTCCACCCAACTATAAAAAGCCCTATAGTCTAATACTTCAGGCAATTTAAAGTCTAAAGTCCCTTAGTTGTTAACTCCTATAAACTGAAAAATGAGTTACATGCTTCTAACATATAATGGTGCACTCCAAATGTTATTTAAAAAGAAAAGAATCAGAGCTAAGCAGCAAATAATGAGACCAAAATACAATCAAAACCCAGCATGAAAACACTACTTCCTGTTTCTATATATCCCTGAGTCTAGGATTCACGATTAATTCAATTAGGGTTCAAAAGACTTAGATAGTTTCATGTCTCCTCGGCTTGGCTGCCTTCAACATACATACAATCTCTTCTGGGCTGACTATATTCCATTCCTGATGTTCTCCTCAGGAGAGATTGTGCTGGTATCTCCTATATCCTGAGGTCTCCACTGCCCCTCAGATTTTACCCTCACTGCTTCATACAATGGCTTCTCAAGACCTCCCTTCAGGGACTCTGACCATGCTACATATTACTTGACTTTGATTGGTCTTTGAACCTGTGGAGCAACACACTAAGACACAACTCAATCTTATATCCTACAAAACCAGTGTCATGTGGAAAATATGGCCAAGTTCTGCTGCAAGCTTGAAATATAGCCTGCTCCCTTGGGCTACAGTTGTATCAGATGTACTGACATCATGGGGGAGGGGAAATGGGGGCAGATGAATGGGACACTTTCTTAGGCAATTAATTTATGGAGCAGGAGAAACCCTTCAGTTTAAGCATTTTCCTTTTAAATTAATCCCTATCTTCACAAAATGGAACCTCTGAGGGGTGGGGTTTTGTCTGCAGGATACCTTTCTTATTGTTACAGTGTAACACAAGAGGTTTTTCTCAGTGACACTGATTACTTTAATGGTTAGAGTTCTCAGTTCCAGGTTGAAGGCAGCACTCCTGTCTTGACATTTCCTCTACAAAACAAATTAGTCCATCCATCACCTTTAAATTTGATGTCACTGAAATTCTCAGAGCACGATCAGAATACCAGTGGATTATTTGCTAGAATAGCACAAGAATGGCAACTATCTAAGTTTCTAATAGTCCTTAGTTCTCTGTGAAACTACATAAACTAGGCTCCCAACTTCTACATTTCTGTTGGTATTGATGTCTTTTAGTCTTGGTCAATGGAATAATCTACTAAGCTTTAATGACAGAATTCGAAAGCTTTTCTAATCAAAGGTCCCAAGTCTTCCACATTCCTCCCCAAAACCACTCCCAAAGGCCTAAGAACCACATGGTCAGATTTATCACAGTAATGACCCCACTCCTGTTACCAATTTCTGCCTTGGTTTCTTTCCTGTTTTTATGATAAAACACACTGACAAAAGCAACATGAGGGAGAAAAGATTTATTCTTGCTCACAGTTCAAGTTAACATCTCCATCATTGTTGTAGATGGGCCTGGTGCTATTCTTGTGAACCAATCCCCTAATGAATAAAGGAGCCGATCACTCCTATGAGTAGGTGGGACTTCCGGGTTGGATGGAGGAAGAGAGGGTGCAGGAGATAGTTACTTCCTTTTTGGAACCAGGACAGCAGAGGGGTAAGATGTAGCTTCTAGAGTTTCTAGTATCATGGCAGATCCACAAGGATCTGCCACTGGAGGGGTCAGATTTTAATAAGGCTTACAGGATTAGGTTTTAGTTATTGTGCCCAGAGATTGAGTTACCATTGTTTCTGAACTAAGTTTGTGTTGTGTTTTCCTTCACAGGACAGCTCATCTGGGTTCAAGAGAGAAAAGTATGGTGGCCAAGCACGGGTTTGCCTGAGGTGTTCCACAAAGGCAGTGGAGGATTTGAAGCATGGGATTGGTGTGGTACCAACTCAGCTAGTGGGAACCCAGCCAGCTGGGTGTACAGACTGTGGAGTTCAGAGTCAGAATCTCCATGAGAGGAAAACAGGTTGGCCATTGCCTGCCAGTGCATGGCCAGCCAGGCCACCAGGGCTGAGGCACAAGCATGGGAATGTGCCAGTTCTACTTTTTCAATATTTCACACAGCACATCATGACAGGGAAGTCAAGGTAGCAGGGACTTGAAGCAACACGTCATATTGCATCCACAATCAAGAAATAGAGAACAATTAATGCTTGCTAATGGTCGCCTTGCTTTCTCTATTTTATATACTCCATGATTCTCTGACCAGGAAAAAAAGCTATGCCCATAGGCAAGATGGGTCTTCCCATATCAGCTCATGCCATCAAAATAATCACATACAGGTSTGACCAGAGGCTTACCTAACAGGTGAGTCTAGATTCTGACAATACTAATCATAGCAGTGGGACTTGTCAACAACACTAATGGCAAGTCAAGTCATACCCAAGTTTCAGAGTTGAAGCAGCTTATAGCACCAGGTAGGAAAACTGCCCAAAATTCTCTTCAAAACTGATGTGAAATATTTTGAAATTATAATCTGCCTCATTAGTGTACAGGAATCTACCTGATGTCATGTAGATCTAAAAGGCTATATCTTAGTCTTCTGGGCCAAATATGAGTCCTCTGAGCTTAGATATGAAGTCTGATGCTAATTTTTCTTCCTGCTTCCCAAGTTTGAATAAGGAGTAACATGCTGCAGTTTCGTTGTCACCAGGATAATACATTCCCATGCATCAATCCATGGCTACTGGCCTTTTGGTTACAATAGTGGAGCTCAATGCCAAACTAGCTTTCACCATGGTGGACCTAGTACTGGAATTCAAAGCCAATAGATGATTTAATTCTCTTTCTTTTACATAAGTGAGAGGTGACTCTCCAAAGTGTGGTGCTTAGACTTCAAAGAAGGGTGAAATGGGCAACTCTTTTATTCATGCCATCTTCTGTACCTTCTTTTCTTTTTGTTGTACTAAAAGTGGGTACACTATTTTCTCAGCTAGTTTTCCTTAGCACAAGGAAAAGCAATACAGTAGACAAATAGCTATTGAAGTATAAAAGAAAATGCTATTAGTGATGAATGCATCATGAATAAAAACCATACTAATAATAACTGGAAAAATATTAAATACCTAGAAATAAATTTACCCAAATATAATGATCTCTAGAATGAAACTTATGATAATGTGATAAAAGAAATGGAAGAATATACAAAAATGGAACTACCTCCAACGTTCTGAATTTAGACAAATAAGTAATATGAAAGGATCTGGTAAGGATGTAGCTCACTTGGTAGAGTGCTTGCTGAGCATGCAGGAAGCCCTAGATGCAGTCTTCATTGCTGCATGTACTGGGTGTGGTGGTGTACAATTGTAATCCCTACTTGGGAGTTAGAGGCAAGAGGATGAGAAGTTCAAGGTCATTCTTAACTACTTAGTGAATTCAAAACCAGCCTGGGATACAGGGGGCCCTCTCTTAATAAAATAGTGTCAATGTTTTGTATAAGGTAACTCCCTATTAATTATTGGTCAAAGGGTCCCCCAAACCCCACAGAACAACACAGGCTATTGCCAATGTTTTTGGTTGCCCACCATAACTAGATGGTGAGGCCTTATTGTTGAAGACACAACATACTTAGAACTTCRGGATATAGAGAAAATCAATCTTGAGCTAAGTTGGAAACTAGCTCCCTGCTGGCTACAGTGACAGACGATGCTGTGCAGTCAAATAAAGAAGAAAAACTATCAATAGTCTTTACCCTCACTGAATCATACATAGTACAATAATGACCTGTCAGTCATGTTTTCACTGGTCCAATAGAGTTTAAATATCATGGGGTAATCAACAATTTTCTGGTTGGATTTGAAGTCTGCTCCACAGGAAGACATACCTAGTATTATAAACATGGTCAAAAGCTCACATGGAGGTCATAGACATTGGGGGAAACACTACTATTATTTTCCTAAATGTTCATGTTTTCAACCTAATTTTGTAATGTTTATGTTTATACCCACAGACTTGTGGTACTGTCAACCTGTATCAAAGAAACTTTGTTTTGAAATGAATAGTGACTAAGGCAGAAACTCTCAACTGGTTAAAACTGCTGAGAAAAAAAAATGAATGTAAGTGTTTAACTCTAAATGGAACATGTGTATTAACTTCCCTGAATCCCAGACTCAGGGAACATCATGTAAAAGGGGGTAAAAAAAAACTATAAAAACCAGAGAAAGTAAAGAGTGCTATAAAATGCTATCTTTTGGGTATAACAGTCCACTTATGAATTCACCGCAGCTGTAGTTACCTGAACAAGATTTGCTCAAGATCAAGCTCATAAAAATTCCAACAGGAATTGGGGAGGGGCTTATGAATCCCCACATCTAGCCAAGAAGGTATTTCTAGTTGATAACTGCAGAGGGAGGAGGAGGCACATTTTCTTTGGAAGGGTAGTTGTTGGTATATTTTCATTGATTCATTGGATGGCTTCACACCCACCATATATGGCACTAATTGGATTCAGTGGCTTATAAATAAAAAGAAAAAAGAAAAAAGACATGAAGTTCAAAAGGAGGACTGTCTGAGAGCAGTTGGAGATGAGGAATAGGAGGTGACAATGATCACAATATATTATAAACATGTATGTAATTCTCAAAAAACTAAATTTAAAATGAATTAATACATATAAAAATGGGTTATACTATTAAATGTAATTCACAAATAAAATACAATCCTTACCAAAACACCAATAATATCTTTTATTGGTGGTAGCATATCTATAGTCCCTGCCCTTAAGAAGCTGAAGCAATAGGCTTGTAAGATCATGTCCACCCTTGTCTACATAGACCAATGGAAGAGAATTTAATGTCAAAAGTAACTCTTGTATAAATAGCTGAATTTTGATAATGATACTGAGAGCATGCACTGGAGTGAGGATATTTATTTATTATTTTTTTGAAATTAAAATATAATTATATCATTTCCTCATCCATTTCGTCACCCTACCTCCTCCCATATGCCCACTCCTGCCCCTGCTCTTAAATTCATGGCCACTGGCTTCTTAAGAAAGAACATTTTTTAATAAGTGGCTTTCTATAATCAGAAGAATGGAACTAGATTGTTAGCTCTCACCAATTTCAAAACTCAAAAACACAAGATGACTTTAATATACTAGTTAAAGTACAAAATTCCTAGGATAAAATGAAAATATTTTAGGACATTTGGATAAGCAAATAGTTTTTGGGCAAATTCCCAAAGTATGAGAAATATAAACAATGGAATTATAACAAGTTAAAAACTTGCTCTGCACCATAAGAGAACAAATATATAACCTATAAAATCATAAGAAACAAATGAAAATAAGAAAAACAAGCCAGGATTTTGGCCATATACCAGCTGAGGCTTAATGTGCTATGTTCAAGGACAGCATGTGCTTTGGAGCTAGACTATTTTTTTAAAGATTTATTTATTTATTTATTTATTTATTTATTTATTTATTTATTTATTTATTTATGTAAGTAGCTGTCTTCAGACACACCAGAAGAGGGCGTCAGATCTCATTACGGATGGTTGTGAACCACCATGTGGTTGCTGGGATTTGAACTCAGGACCTCTGGGAGAGCAGTCAGTGCTCTTAACTGTGCAGCCATCTCTCCAGCTCCATGTTTTTTGTTTTGTTTTTTCTTTAATAGAAGTTTAAAAAATAAAATGTAAAAAAGAAACAACATGCATAATGGAAGGAAATATTTGCAAATCATATGTCTTACAAGGGCTTGATTGTAAGAATAAATGAGGAACTCCACAAATTTATAAGGAAAAACTTAGATTAAAATTAATAAGGGCAATTTAAAATGCATGAAAATGGTTAAAATTTTCTGAAAAATGCTTATAATTGTCAGTATCACCATATCTATGCACATCAAAATGATAATGTCATTTTATCTTTCAGAATTGCTAGTTATAGAGGCTTCATCCAGCAACTGATGGAAACAGATGCAGAGACCCACAGCCAAACATCAGGCAGGGATGGGGAATYCTGCTGAAGATGGGAAGGAAGGACTGAAGGAGCCAGAGAGGTCAAGGAGACCACAAGATCACAGCCTACCTAATCACCCAACTAACCCGGACTCATAGAGGATCACTGAGACTAAAATGACAATCGGGGAACCTCTATGGTTCTGACGTAGGTCCTCTGCGTATATGTTATGATTGTATAGCTTGGTGATCTTATGCAACTCATATCAGTGTTAATGGGCTATCTCTATCTCTTTGGCCTGCTCTGGGATACTTTACCTCTGACCAGACTGCCTCAGCTACCCTAAATATGAGGATTTGTGCCTAGTCTTGCTATGCCACATTCATTTGGGATCCCTGGGAGACCTGTTCTTTTCTGAAGGGAAAAGGGGGAGAAGTGGATGTGGGAGGAGAGGGGGAAAGTAGAGGGAGGGGGAACTACAGTTGGGATGTAGTATATGAGAGAATAATAAATCTTTAAAAAAGGAATTGCTAGTCAAAGAGGTGGAAGGTATTAGATACTGAGAAAAATGTGAAGGAAAAGGAAAACTTGTACACTTTTAGTGTTATCACAACTGAATACAGCCATTTGTGGGCGACAGTATGAAGGTTCCTCAAAATACTAAAAATTAACAGTCCTGACTCACCTGAAATGTCTTGCATTATTGAGTATTGCAAACAGTACACGAGAAGGACTAAAGTTGCAGGTGCTTGATGCTTTCCCTCAGGAAGCATATAGATTAGATTAGGGGCTTTGGTGTGAGGGACTTATTTTTGTCCCAAACCCCCAACTTTTATATAACAATCAATAAATATGCTTTTATGGACTTTTCAAGATTCAGTCCACAGAGATTGGATCTCTCTGCTGCCAGCAAGGTCTTACTACATTCTTGAGCGACCCTTGCTCTTCAGTTGGCCAGGGTGGCTCAGAACACCTACAAATGGAGAGTGTTATAGAAAGTCACAATTGACCAAAATGAAAAGAACTGACTGTGGGGGTGGGGTGCCCATCACCAATACAATACCTACACATAAGGCAACGGGAAAACTTCAGAAGGATCGTAAGAGCCAGAGTACCAAAGCCTTTGCTGCAAGATAGTGTCTTCTATACATGACAGGGACACTGCTGCTATGAAATATCAGCAATATGGTTGCTTAGACAAGGCATGAATAATGACAACACCAACTGGCATGCCAAATGAATGGGACACATCTCACAAGGCCCCACCCCCATAAAGGTAACTTTTATTCACCTGTAGTAATGGTGTCTCTGTCTGCTAACCTAGAAGCTTCTACACTCTGTAGAATCTAATCTAGGCCTAGAATATTTTCAGACTGAGTCTTACTTCTGAATAAGCTCACTTTTTCTAGCTTTTTCTGAACTCTGGCTGGCTAGTCCAACTTAGCTGTTCAATTTGATTTTTCTCAGCCTCTCACTGAATTACTCTTCTTGCCCTCAAGTTAATGCTGGAAATCTGTTCTGATATTCTGGCTTCTTCTCATTCTCTGGTTTGTTCTGTCTTCACCTGTGTCTAGCTTGTTCTCTGTAACCTGTCTCTGTAAAAGTAAATACTGCCTCTGAACTCCATGAACTGAACTCCCACAAACTCTACTTTACTGTACTGCCTCTCAATTCACTGACTCCCAATTGACTACAGTTTTTAATGCTGGCCTTGAACTCAGAGATCTGTTAGCCTCTGGATCTGTGGATTAAAGGCATATCTGTATTTCAGCCAGGGTGGCCATGATGCTCAATTAAAATTCCTCTACAGACCCCTGGAGGCTGGATATGGTGCAGGTATAATAAAGAGGACACAGGGGTATTCAGGATATAAGTCCTAGCCCAGGCCTAGAGCTTGGGGATGGTACAGCTGGGGCTCTCAGGAACTTGGCCAGGGAACTGGATATGAGATTCAGGCTAAGTTTGAGGATTGAGGGAGGGGGAGGGTAAACTGAACTCAGTATGCTGGCACAGAGGACAAGGCATGTGGGCCAGGCAGACAAATCTGGTACAAGCAGGAGGAAACCAGTGTGTATGTGTGTGTGTGTGTGTGTGTGTGTGTGTGTGTGTGTGTGTGTGTGTGTGTGTGTGTGTGTGTGTGTGTGTGTGTGTGTGTGTGTGTGTGTGTGTTGTCCTTGTTCTGGGGAATGTAGGTAGGTTACCTATGTGTCTATACTACCAGGACTACTTAGAGGTTCCTTGGTTGGGGTCTTGAGGGTGCTTTATTCTGAAAAGTTCCGAAGGGAGGAAAGAAAGGCCTGAAGGAGGAAGTTATAATCACTGGTCACCAGTCACTTGGCAACCAGAGGTGAGGGACTATGCTAGGAAGTGTGTCAGAACATTTTATTTCTAAACTGTCACAGACTGATCCCAGCATCTCTCCTATACTCCATCCTCCTGGGGCTCTGGCAGCTCCCATTCTGCTCTCAACACCAATGAGCTCAACTTCATTATAGACTACATTTCAGTGAGCTCATGAAGCACTTGTCTTTGTCTGCGTGCGTGTGCGTGTGCGTGTGCGCGTGCGCGCGCGTGTGTGTGTGTGTGTGTGTGTGTGTGTGTGTGTGTGTGTGTGGTGTGTGTGTGTTTAATTTTATTTAGAAGAATGATCCCCATCCATATTGTTACAAACGAATTGTATTCCATTTTATAGGTGAATAGTGTTCTGTCATGTATGGACCATATTTCTGTTTCTTACTTATTATAAATAATACAGTACACATGGGAGCAAAGATATCTTTTCTATATGTGTCTTATTTGGATTTATACAACAGTTGAAGAGCTCTTTAGAAAATCAACTCAGGGTGGAGAGATGGCTCAGCAGTTAAGAGCACTGGTTGTTCTTCCAGAGGTCCTGAGTTCAAATTACAGCCACCACATGGTGGCTCACAACCATCCGTAATGAGATCTGATGCCCTCTTCTGGTGTATCTGATGACAGCAACAGTCTATTCATATAAATAAAATAAACCTTTTAAGAAATGAGAAGAAAATAAACTCTATAGACAACAGAAAACAATCACTGTTCTTCTAGTACATCAAAGTATTTCTACAAAACAACTCTTCATTCTGATATAATGATTCTGCGAAAAATTCTACCACAACCATCTGCTGGGGGGAAAAGCCTCTTTGATGAGGTTTGAAAACTAACTATTTAAAATTCACTCACAAACTATACTGGTTTAGGAGAGTAGCAGCAATAGGTTCTCCTCTAGGATCATGGTGCTATCAGTCATAGGTAGTTGGCTAGGCTTATAGTATCAGGCATGAATCCCAACTCCCACCTCCATGATACTAGTGTCACTATTGGACCTTTCAGGATATGTTGACATGATGGTCCTTGCTGTGGAATGTGGAACTCAGATCATCAGGTCTATGTACAAGTGCTTCTGCCCACAAAGCTATCTCACCAAGCCCATACCTGTCTTGACATAGACCTCTCTTTTAGAAGAGAGAGTCTCTTCTAAAGGAAACTACTCTGAGTAATTGAACAAATTTGGGAAAATTATATGACCTAGAGGACTCATTTTGCCCCCTTTTGTGTACTCTAACCAGCATCTTAGACATTTGCCCCCCCCCTTTTTTACTCTTTCTTTTTCTTGGATAAGAAAACAGGAAAAAATTGAGGATGTTTTGCTAAACAAAATAAGCCTACTTTTACCTAGGTAAAATTGCTAGCTGATTCCATTTACATCAATTTTTAAGTATTCGGACTTGTAAAAGCAAAGAGTAGAGAAGCTGTTCCTGTTTTCTGAGGGGAGGGAAGAATGGAGATTGTTTTCAAAGACTATAAGACTCTGTTACACAAATTGGATAACTTCTACACATCTTTGGTATAACCTTGTACCAACAGTTATCAGTTTTGCTCTGTTATGTATTTTACTCTGAAATTTGATTAAAAGAAGATTTCATGTTATTTTTACCACAGCAACAAAAATAAATGCCATTTCAATAGTGTTTATTCTCAATCACAACCATAGTGAGGATTCTCTTTAAAAACAAGTTGTAAATGAAACTGRCATTTATTTAACATGAATGAATGAATTTCGACTTTGAGTAAATTGTTCTAATTGTTAAGGAAATCAGATGTCGCCAGAACAAGCAAAATAATGGTTAAAAAAAAGTGACTTTAGAGTCCTTGAGGTTTATGCTTCTCATTAGGCGTGCAACATTTTAATTGATCAAATAATTAGGTTTTTGTTTTGTTTCCTAGTTTATTGCCTGCATCTGAAATTGGGACAATATCTCATCAAAAGTATAGGTGTAAATATGTGTGTGTTAGTGACAATATTACAATCATAGGGCCTAAAGCACATAGCAATGTGAAGGAAATACTGTATTTGGGAAATCTTTATTTCTTTTYTTCCTTTCCTGATTTTAAGTACAACAATTTAAATGCATATATTCCATGAAAATAATAATATTGGACTAAACACTAGTTTCTTCAAGGTAACTAACTAATAACACTAGGTTAGTTCTAAGGCAAGGTTGGCCAGCTGCTGTAGGGGTCAACTTTGAGTTCCTCCTTCATTTTTAAATTACATACTGCTTAAGACTGCCTCCTACTTCAGGGGTAAAAGTTGAGTTGCAATAGAGACGAAACAGTCCACAAAGCCTGAAATGTTCACTTCTATATTCTAAATACATACACAGCAGCTTGTTCAACTTCTAAGAGAGGCGTTGATTTTTCTAGGAAGAAAAGGAGCTAACTTTTTATTTATTTATTTTTTTTGGAGTTTATCTCTTGCTCCTTGTCATTTAAGAACTGGTACTAGAAAATTGATTTAGAAAATTTTCAACAACTTGCCGTTAAAGGTAAAACTTTAAATCACCTAAAATAGTTTCATGAGAACACATTTTATTACTACACTAATCTAACAAGGTGAGTTATTCAATATCTTGCAGTTTAAAACTAAAGGAGAATAGTAAGCATAAGTTCACTTTTAATAATACTCATCCTATAGTTCATTGTAAAAAAAGTTAGCTTAAACAGACATTATTATTATTATTATTATTATTATTATTATTATTATTATTATTATTTATTTACTCTATATCCTGATTGCAGTTTCCCCTCCCTCCCCTCCTCCTAGCCTCTGCCCTCCCTTCCCCCATTCACCTCTCCTTTCCCCTCCCCCACTCCCCTTTCCCTTTTCCCTTCAGAAAAGGGGAGGCCTCCCTTGGTTATCAACCTGCCTTGACATATCAAGTTGCAGTAAGTCTGGGTGCATCTTCTCCTATTGAGGCTAGACATGGCAGCCCAGTTAGGGGAAAGGATGCCAAAGGCAGACAACAGAAACAGCCCCTGATCCCATTGTTAGGTGTCCCACATAAAGACCAAACTGTTACATATGTGGATAGGAACTAGGTCCTTCCCATGCATGCTCTTCAGTTGGCAGTTCAGTTTCTGTGAGCCTCTATGGGCCCAGGTTTTTTTATTTTTCTTGTGGTGTCCTTGACCCCTCTGACTCCTTCAATCCTTTCATCCTGTTTTCGTCATGATTCTTCAAGCCCCACCTAATGTTTAGCTGTGGATCTCTGCATCTGCTTAAACAGGCACTTTAAAGAAAATGTAGCTAAGTAGTCTGGGCATGGCATGGCATATGCCTGTAATCCCAGACAGGGGTGAAGATAGATCAGAATCAGAAAGATCAGATAGAAAGATTAACATCATACTTGGCTACATAACTTAATTCCAGGCCAGCATAACCTACAAGAGACCCAGGCTCAAGAAAAAAGAATGTATGTAAGGTTAGTACTACAAAGATAATGCTGTTGCTGGGTGAAATGGTATACTTGTAATTACAGTACCTGAGAAATAGCCCAGGAAAATTGGGAATTCAAAACCAACCTGAGCTATGTAGACCCATGTTTTTCCTTCCAAAAAGGAGAGATATAGCTTCACAAAATATACTACAAGGCTTTTAGAATATTACACAAAACTGTTTTTTTTAACCATTGTACCTTGCCCATGTTTAGGTATCAGCATTACACTGCAAGCAGTGTTTTTATGTTCTGTGAATTCTAGGAGCTCAGCATGGCAGTCTTCTGAAACATTTAGTGAATGCTAGTAGTCTACATTTATGCACAATATGGGTCCCCTTAGAACTGGTTCATTTTGAATTTCTGTCACTACACAGTACTTGACCATTCCTATTCTGAGTACCAAATGGTTATCATGAATATCAAATGGAGTTGTGTTGTGTATCATCCTTATATTGGCCTAACTCTTTCTGACAAAAGCAAATGGAACGCGTATGTGATTTAAGATTTAAGACACTAGATGATAAAGTATCTCAAAGACAATAGGGAATTTTCAAAGAACTAATATTGATACTTTTTACTGATAGTAAAATGTCTGGACATGACAGAAAAAGTCTGTCTTCTGGACATGACAGAATCACAGTACTCATGAGTTCACAGGAGGTGTGGTTGTGTGTGTAACTCACTCAGCATTGCGGCATAGTCAGAGGAGGACCATGAGAGCCTACAGTACTAGCTGAGGCACTACTGACAGCTTATGGATGTGAGTATAAATTTTCTTTAGGGATATGGTCCTTGATAGGCAGACAATGTTCCAGTGGATCCTTCCCCCTTCCATGTGTGTATAGGCAGTATAAACTGGACCACATGGTTACTTAAAAAGATATAAAATGGGGACATAAAATGGGGAGGGTGATGTGAAAGATGATCTAGGAAGAGTTTGAAGGGAGGACTGGGGAGTAAATATGATTGAAATACATTGTACACATGTATGAAATTCTCAAAGAATAAATATTATTTAATATTATAAATAAAATTAAAAATTATTTTAAAAATACTTTATTTTAAGAACATGTATTTTAAACTACTATATTTTAAGAAAATATTATATTTGAAAAAAATATCTTCCAAAGGCATGCCCAGAAGCCCCATCTTGTAGCTGTTTCTGGATTCTGTGAAGTTGACAATTAACATTCATCATCACACCTCTTAACTCTGTTGGTTCCTTTTCTTGCCGAAATTTTTAATATGTTATAATCTTATTTGCCAACTTTTGCTTGTATCCTAAGCTATTGACATTCTAGTTGAGAAATCATTACATATGCATTATTTCCCTCTTGGACTATTTCCCTCATGTTTTTATGCACTTTTAAGGTTTTAAGTCCTAAATTTAAAATCAAATTGTTTTGGATTAGTTTTTTTGTGCAAGAGGAGGTACAAGAGCCTTGATTCTCTCCTGTGCATGCAGATAACTTGTGTTCCCAGCACAGTGTGTTAAAAAGAATGTCCTTTCTCCAAGAGATGTTTCTGCTACATTTGTTGAAAATCAGTTTGCCAAAAATGTATTTATTTCTGGATGCTCTGCTCAGTTCCACTAACATTGTTTTGTCTATGTGGAGTCTTTTGCTTTTGTATGAACTTAAACATTTCAGTTTTTCCCTGTGCGGTACGATGCTGGCTTATATGTTATACAATGCTTTTGTTATGTAGAGATACAATCCTGCTATATGGAATTTATTTGTGCCTTTTATGGTAAAGGGATACTTAATTAAATGAAACATTTTTCCTATGCCTATTGATGTGGTCATGTATTTTTTATGCTGGATCTATTTATGAGCTGCCCTATGCTTACCCCAATCCTTATATTTAACCATCCACACATCCTTGAATTGAAACCAATTTGATCAAGGTGAATGATATCTGTATTGTGCCTTTAACATGATCTAAAAGTCTCTGTGAGCCCCCATGGTCCCAGGCTAGTTGACTCTGTAGGTCTTGTGATGTCCTTGACCCCATCAGCTCACTCAATTCTATCCCTCACTCTTCCACCAGACTCTGAGAGCTCTGCTTGATCTTCAGCTGTGGGTCTATGTTTCTGTTTCCATCTGCTGATGGATGAAGCTTCTCAGGAAACAGTTATGCTAGGCTCCCATCTGCAAACATAGCAGGCTATCATTAATAGTATCAGGAGTTGGCTCTCTCCCATGGGATGGTTCTCAAACTGGGGCAGTCATTGGTTGTCCATTCCGTCAATCTCTGCTCCATTTTTATCCCTAAACCTCTTGTAGGGAGGACAAATTCGGGGTCTAAGGTTTCTTGGGTAGGTTGATGTCCCCCTCCTTCCACTGGAAGTCCTGTTTGGCTATAGGAGGTAGCCACTTCGGTCTCTATATCCCGAGCTACTAGATGTATCAGCTGGAGTCACCCCCATAGACTCCCAAAAGCACACACAAACACCCATCCCAGGTCTCTGGCTAGTTTCTGAGATCCTCCTGACCACTGATTTCCTTTCTCTGGCCTAGCCCTCTTCTGCCCCTTCCTCTCCACACCTGATCTTGTTCCCCTCCTCACTTCCTCTCCTACTCAGTCCCATCCCTCCATCCATCTCTGATAACTACTTTTTTTTTCCGTTTCTGAGTAAAAGTCAGAAAAATACTTACTTGGGACCTCCTCATTAGCCAGTTTCTTTGTATCTGTGGGTTGTAGCATGGGTATCCTGTACTTCATGGCTTATGTCCACTTATAAGTGAGTATTCGTGTCTTTCTGAGCCTGGGTTACCTCACTCAGGATGATATTTTCTAGTTCCATCCATTTGCCTGCAAATTTCATGGTACCTTTTAAAATAGCTGAATAGTATTTCATTATGTAGATGTACCACATATTCTTTATCCATTCTTCAGTTGAGGGACATCTAGATTGTTTACAGTTTCTGGCAATTATGAATAAAGCTGCTATGACCATAGTAGTTGAGCAAGTGACCTTGTTTTTTATAAGTGCTCGAGATGCATTTCAAGTATCTATTTAAAATCTCTCTCTATTACTGGTGTAGCATTTGTTGACGTGAACATCCCTCTTATGAAGGCTGTTTCCAATTTCAATTAATAGAAGAATTTTATAATTTCTTCTTTGACTTCTTAACTTACCAATCATGAACTACTGTGTCAACTACAGCATGTATAAATAGGTTATTCAGTTTCTTTTGCTATTTATTGATTTCTATTTTAATTCCATTGAGATTATAAATGATATAATACATTATTATTTTTAATTCAGTGATAATTTCTCTGTAGATTGATATATGCCGTATGTTAGTAATGTGCTGATGATCAAATGTGCATCCTGCCGCTGTTATGGAATATTATGCAGATGTCTCTTTACATTATCTTATTCTGTGTGGTATATAATTCTGACATTTCTTAGCTAATTTTTGGTTTTGAGGATCTATTGTTTTCAGTGGGTGTCTTTGAATTAGGGGATTAAAGTCACCTATTAGTTTAATGAGGCCTTTGACTAGTATGATTGCTTGTGTGTTTATACAATCAGGGCCTTCAGCACTGAAAATGTATA
>BDUI01002044.1:50901-61250 GCA_002335545.1 Apodemus speciosus | reverse complement strand
CCCCCCCGCCTCTGTGTGTGTGTGTGTGTGTGTGTGTGTGTGTGTGACTTGTATATGTGTAGGCACACACGCAGCAGTGTGTGTAGAAGTCAGAGACAGCCTGAGATTGTCCATCCTCAGCTCTGCCTTGAGCCTGGAGCTCTGTTGCTGCTGTGGACTACGGGCAGGCTGGCCGCTGGCCTCTCGGGCCTCTTCTCCCTGCCTCCCGTCTCACACGGAGCACTGGGATTGCAGACACGCAGCACTGCATCTGGGGGTGTGTTGCTTCTGGAGACTGAACTCAGGTCCTCATAGCTGTGTGAAAGTGGCTTCCCTCACGGAGCCGTCTCCCCAGCGCCCAGCAAGTGTGTTGTGGTTTATAATTGCCTTTATCATTCTGTAGGGTCAGAGTGATCACTCCTGTCTTCTTGATTTGGGTACTTTAGTGATTTGTTTCACTTTGTTGGTTGATCTAGGCTTAAATTATTGAAATAAGGCTTTTTGTTTTGGATATAAATAGTGTTTAAACTTATATGGTTTTGGTTTTAAACTTACTGATTTTATTCATGTGTGTATTTTTTATGTCTGCTGCTGTCAGCAGGAACCAGACAAGGCTATTGGATCCCCTGAAGCTGTAGTCGCAGGCAGTTATGAGCTCCTGACATAGGTCTCTGCACTCCCATCCTTTGGAAGAGCATTATGTGCTCTTAACAGACGTTCCAGTTCTCCGCCTCTAAACCTATACGTTTAGCATGGTCACCCTTGGCTACATCTCATAAACTTTGGTTTTCAGGTTTTTTTCTTACTGTGTATCACTCAGGCTTGCCTTGAACTGTTAGGCCAGGATAGCCTCAAACTCTGCATCTCCCTGCTTCAGCCTCCCAAGCATTGGTAATTATAGTTGCATGCCATGACACCTGGCTTCATAAAGCTTACTTTCTTAACTCGCCCCACTCCCCAAAACCTAAGCGTCGCACTTGCTAGATAAGCATTGCTGTGTGTCTCATAAATTTTAATGACTTTAGCTTGCTGTTTGTTTATTTGTCTGGGGTGGGGTTGTTTGGTTTTTCTTTTGGTATTTTTGAGACAGGTTCTATTATGTAGCTCTCACTGTCTTAGAACTGGCTTTGTAGCCCAGGCTGGTCTTGAACTCAGAAATCCACCTGCCCTTGTCCAGTGTTTTTATTTTTTTATTTTTTTTATTTTTTGGTTTTTCGAGACAGGGTTTCTCTGTGTAGCCCTGGCTGTCCTGGAACTCACTCTGTAGACCAGGCTGGCCTCGAACTCAGAAATCCGTCTGCCTCTGCCTCCCAGAGTGCTGGTATTACCGGCGTGCGCCACCACCGCCCGGCTCAGTGTTTTTATTTTTGATACTGGGGTTGAAATAGGGCCTCACATAATCAAGGAAAGTACTCTATTCCACGGAGCCCTAGCTTCAGCCCCTATTTTATATTTGTATATTTTTGGCACTCAGGAAAGTTTTATTGAAA
This sequence comes from Apodemus speciosus, assembly GCA_002335545.1. Taxonomy (NCBI): domain Eukaryota; kingdom Metazoa; phylum Chordata; class Mammalia; order Rodentia; family Muridae; genus Apodemus; species Apodemus speciosus. The sequence continues at coordinate 59,781 of BDUI01002044.1, read as the reverse complement.
GCAGAAGTATGCGATGCACACATACACATGACACACCAAGGGAGTCAAACCCAGAATCTTAATATTTTAATTTTGTTGTCATCCCATCTGAAATATGAAATACTATTTAAAACTTCTTCTAAACTCTGTTATCATGTGTGTGAGTGAGGGTAGGCATGTGTGCTGTATGCATGTGGAGATGGGAGAACATCTTTCAGGAGTCAGATCTAGATCTCTCTTACCACGGGCTCCAGAAATAATACTTGGATTATAGGATAGTGTAGCATTTGTAATACCACTGTGCTATTGTTATTAATTTGTTTTCTTTCTGATTTTTCTTCTTTTCTCTGTGATGAATATATGCAGAGGTGAGCATTTGAGGCAGTTCTGCTCTGTATTCCAGGCTGCCTTGACCTCACGGCAATCCTCCAGCCGGAAGTGTGGCTTTACCCTCCCTCCCTTCCTTTCTGGCTTCCTTCCTTCCTTCCTTTCTTCCTTCCCGTATACGGTCTTTTTCTGCTAATATGATTTTTGTTGTGTTTGGTTTGGTGTGGTGGGTTTTATTTTTGTTTTTGTTTTTAAGTTTGCTGACTTACCTTTTCTGTATATGTTTGTTGGAGCTGTACATTTATTTAATAATTTCTTTGTAATCACACAGATATAGTAGGCATCTTACTCCATTACATATTTTTAAGTTGGTTTTCTTTGTTTTGTTTTTCAAGACAGTGTTTCTCTCTGTAGCCCTAGCTGTCCTCACTCTGTAGATCATGTCTTGAACTCACAGAGATCCACCTGCCTTCTTTGTTACCTGATAGTTTAGTTTCTTTTACCTTGTAGATTTTCTATCTGTCTTTGGTTTTTTAATAGACTCCACACAAAGCTGTCTTGATATTTATCCTTCTTGCTGAGTGTTCATCTTGTATGTGAATTATTTTCGTTTTGTCAGAGAAGGAAGTGGATAGATGAGATGGTTGTGCTTTGTGATTCTGTGTTCGGTGACTTGAGCAGATGCCCAGTCCCTCAATAGCTCTGTCCATACACTGTAGATATTCCTGCTTGGAACATCTTTGACATCTGTGAAGAGGCGGGAACAGCTGAGTGCCTTTCCACCCCCCTTATTTATTTATTTATTTATTTATTTATTTATTTATTTATTTATTTAGCTGTTTGATTGCTTTTTGTTTTTTTGAGATAGGGTCTCACTATGTAGCCCTGGCTGGCTTAGAACTGGGTATTTAGACCAGAATGGCCTCAAACTTAGACATCTCCCATTTAGCTCTTTGGAAGGATTATGACCCCTCCCTGTCCAGAACTATAGCTGTCTTAGTTAGGATTCTTTGTTGTTCTAGCAAACACCATGACCTAAAGCAAGTTGGGGAGGAAACGGTTTATTTGATCTTACCAACTCCCAGGCCACAGCCCATCACTGAGGAAATTCAGGGTGGGAGCTGGAGGAGTGGAGCAGGACTGCCCAAGATCCCTGTTTACCTCCTGGCTTGCTTCCATGCTCATGGTCAGAGCCACCTCATGCCACCTGTCCTCAGGATGGCATGACCCACAGTGGCTGAGCCCATCCACATCAATCAGTAATCAAGAAAACCACCCCACAGACAAGGATGGCCACAGGCCAGTCTGATATCACCCCAGTTGATATCTTTTTCCCCCTCGACTCTAGTTGTCAGGTTGTCCCAAGCTAACCAGCACAGTGGCAGATGTCTAAGGGATGGAATCCCTGAGTTCATTCTGGGATCTCTTGTTTGCTTCGTGGTGGGTACAGCCACTTTAGACTTGGCTCACTTTATTTTCCTAGTTCAATTCCTTGTTTCCTATAAAAAAGACCGTTTCTCTGCCACTTACAAGTGATGAATCCTGTAATAATGTGGCAGAAATTATATGCAAACAGTGGAGCCAGTGAGCATTTTGTGTCCTGTCGTGGCTCTGTATACAAGGGAGTGAATTCCAGAAAACAGCTGTTTTTATGTCTGCCTAGGACAGTGTATTCCCTGCCCCCTTTTGGTCTCTATGCATGTGTGCAACTCCACCAGTCGCATGCACATCTTCACAGGCAGTAGCACAGACCAGCACCTTGGCTGAGATTGTCAGCATTTTCCCCCTGAGGTAGGCAGGGCCACCACTGCTTCCAAATGTTAGACATGCTCTCAAACTTAGGGTTATAACCTGTACCTCAAGTTAGGTCTGGCCGCCCATCTTCACTATAGCAGTTAAAAGAGCCACATTAAAACTGAAAAGAAGAAAAGGATCTATTCAATTGGTCCACCTTCAGAAGAGGGATAAGAGAACCAGGAACACCCTCAAATCTGTCTTCAGGATCATGACATGAGATCAGAGTTTATAGGACCAAGGCTATGCACATCGATCAGTGCCTGTCAAGGTGTGGTCCCACCCACCACTGACCCACCTTTGTCTGGGTTTCAGTCCCGTCCTGTCAGGTGATCTGACAATTAGTAGAATTGATTCGGATCTCTTTCTGAGAGACACTGCTCTGTGGCTGTTTCCTTTAGGATGAGATTTCTGGGAAAATTCCCATTTCTTTGGAATCTGCTGTTTCAGTAGTTAAATAGACTAGAGACAGGAGTATTTGTTTTGAGACTGTCTTTAAGGTAGACTGCAGACTCCTGCCTTGTTCCCAAGATGAAGATGAATGTACTGTCCCCAGCCTAACTCTTGGAGCTTGAATAGTCARTTTTTTCATTCTTGTTCACTTTGTATCTTCTAGAAAGAGAATCTCCTGACCTCTTTTAGCGATTTGCTTCATTAGATAGCTGCTGCTTTTCTGCATTTGTTGATGAGAGCGACCTCCTTGTTCCCAATGACCTGGAATTGTGTTGCATAGCGTGGGGAATACTTGTCAGAGTTTGATTCGAACTGTTTAACAGTTAAGAGAAAACACATGTTGTGCCATTGTGGTTGAACTGTGCCATGTGCTAGGCAGATACCTTCTTACTGGCTGTTAATTTTTATTTGAGACAAGATCCAACTACATTGCCAGATTACTCAAATTATAATCTGTATTCCTCAGGTTCCTGATAAGCTAGGATTAGAGCCATGTGGTAGTTGTTACATACGGAATTTAAAAATCGCTCTAGCAATTCTATGATAGTTGAGAAGACTCTACGGTGAACCTGCAAGGTTGGTTCATTTAGGAGAACAAGAGTGCTCAGTACTGGAAAATGTATTCCTGTGTATTTGTTGAACATGATCTGCAGAATTCCAATGTCACCTGCTCAATAAATGCAGGGAGGCCCTTTAAGGAAATAATATTCAATCAGCGTACTGGAAAAGCTGTGGAAGCTAAGATGCCTGTTGTCTCTAGATGAGCAAAAGCTGGCGGGAAAGCACAGGCATTTCCAGGGAAGTCAGTTGTGAAACTGGGAAGCTGTTTGAGTGGGAGAGTGTATAGGTGTGGCGACTGCTTTGGAGAGCAGCAGCTAAGAGATGCCCAAGGTACCCTTGCAGTCTGCTAGGGAAATTCGCATTCACACAGCAATTCAACAGGAAGGGCAGTAAGAGGCAGACACCACTGCACGGGGGAGGAGCACCTCTTCCCTGGGGATCGCTAGGAAACAACACTAGGGAACCAAGATGACACGGCACCTCTCTTGGTAGGAGGAGGAAGAAGAGCAGCCTCAGCCTGCACAGCCCCCTACACTGCCGGTGGAAGAAAAGAAGAAGATTCCCGATCCAGACAGCGATGATGTCTCTGAGGTGGACGCTCGACACATTATTGAGTAAGGGGTCCCCATGTGTCCTCAGCAGTAAGCTCTCTTTAAAGTGGCACCAGAGTCCCAGGTCTTTTCCAAGTCATGGTGCTTCGTGTCTGTCTTCCTGTATAGCCCAGAGTGGCCTCAGGCTTGAGATTGTCCTCTCGCTGGGTGGCATCCCCAGTCTTGACACAGCCACTGGAGGGCCACATTGATTCCTACAGACTTCATTAGTCTGTAGCGACTGACACAGAAAATGATTCCTTGCTCATTACAAGCTTTTGAAATGCGACTGGGCAACAACCCAGGCCCACCCACCCATCTACCCTTGTTTCCAGCAGCCTCCTTGCTGAAACCTATGTCCACTTCCAGAGAGAGTGGCTGCATTCTCTTTCCTTTTTGTTTTGTTCGCACACATACATCCAGGCATTGTGGTGTGCGTGGCTTCTCACCAAGCTCTGTCCAGGGACTGGCCTCCTGTCTGCAGAATCGCTGTCTATTCTCTCCTCAGCCTGTGCTGAGTCAGCAGCTTCTCTCACAGTTCCCTCTTGAAACCACAGCTAAAAAGTAATGTGTCGATTTGATCTTTGTGGTAAGAAGTTGATGGGATACCATTATAGAGAAACAAGATAAAGACTTGAGTTACTCAAATCTGAAAATGCAAAATCTGAAGTGCTCCAAATTACAAATGTTTCTATTTTCACAGCAGTTTTTATTTTCTAATTGGGAATTGTGAAATTAAGATCTCTATAGATACTACCAACTGAAAAACTGCAGAATCTTAAACACCTAAGAACTTCAAATAAGAATGTGCAACCCGGTGGTAGCCCATGTCTTTAATCCCAGCAATCCAATGTCTGCCTGGTCTACAGAGTGAGTTCCAGGACATCCAGGGCCACAAAGAAACCTCTCTCAGAAAACAAAACAAAAAAGAAATAGTCAGCCGTGGGGCTAGAGAGATGGTTTAAAGGTTAAGGGCACTTGCTGCCTTTGCAGAGGCCCTGGAGGCCTGGGTTCAGTTCCCAGCACCCACACGATGACTTTAACGTCTGTAACTCCAGCTCCAGGGAATCCTCTGACTCCCATGGGTACCAGATACACACATAGTGCTCATACATACATATTGGCAAATATTTGTACACATAAAATAGGTGAATCTTTAAAAAAAAAAAAAAAGAAAAAAAGAAAAAAGAAATGTTGAGTGCTGGATTAAAGACATGCACCCCTATGCCTGATTTTGTTTTTGTTTTGCTTTTTAATTTTTTTTAAAGATTTATTTATTATATGTAAGTACACTGTAGCTGTCTTCAGACACTCCAGAAGAGAGCGTCAGATCTCATTATGGATAGTTGTGAGCCACCATGTGGTTGCTGGGATTTGAACTCAACCTCCGAAAGAGCAGTCAGTGCTCTTAACCGCTGAGCCATCTCTCCAGCCCTATTTTTTTTTATTTTTTTTATTTTTATTTTAAGATTGGATCTCATTCTACCGCCTACGCTGGTTTCCCTAACCCTAACCCTAATCCTTAACCCCTAATTTAGAAGCTGTGTGTCACTGGAACCAAGTCATGTTGACAGAAGACTTCTAGTGCTGAGCTTCTCAGCTTTGGACTTTGGCACTGTGGACATTAGGGTTTGTCCGTTCTTTACTGGGATGGAAAGAGGGGCCTTGTATGCTTCGCAGAATGTGTATAGCATCTCTAGGGCTCGCCCAGTGAACACTTGCAACAAATGTTACTTCCTGAATGCTGGAGTTATGTGTGAATGTAACCATGCCACACAGTTTAAGTGACTATTTAAATGGGAAACAAACAGCCATTGATATGGCTTCTCTGGTAAAGGTACTGCCAGTCCTTAACAACCTGAGTTCAATTACCAAAAACCCATATAGTCAGTGTCACATGCATGTATCCCCTATACACCATTAAATTTATAATGTTAGAAAAAGAGAGGCTTTGGGAGGCAGAGGCCGGTGGATTTCTGAGTTCGAGGCCAGCCTGGTCTACAAAGTGAGTCCTAAGACAGCCAGGGCTACACAGAGAAACCCTGTCTCAAACAAACAAACAAAGAAGAAGAAGAAAAAGAGAGGCTTTGCTGGGCAGTGATTGTGCACACCTTTAATCCCAGCACTCGAGAGTTAGAGTCAGGCAGATCTCTGAGCTCAAGGTCAGCTTGGTTTCAGGACACCCGGAGCTATACAGAGAAACCCTGTCTGGAAAAGAAGGGAGGGAGGGAGGGGGAAAGTGTGAGTCTAAAGGGATGGCTTAGTGGGGCTGGAGCAATGGCTCTGGTTGAGAGCACTGACAGAGAGATGCTCAGCACACACCACTCTCGCAGAGGACTTGGTTTTGGCTCCCCAGTACCAGTGCTGACTGGTTCACAGTTGTCTGTAACTTTAGCTCCAGGGGACCCAGTACTCTGGACTGACCTTCGAGGGCACCTTACTCATGAGCACAGTACCTTCTGCCACAGAGACACATAGTTAAAAGTAGAAGATGAAGGGCCCGTGAGCTGGCTCTGCTGGCAATGTGGTTGATGTCAATGCCACGCCTGATAACCTGAATTTGGTCCCCAGAGCCCACATGGTAGAAGCAAAGAACCAACTTTGACCCCCACGCATCTGTAGCGGCAGGTGTATTTGACTCCCACGCATCTGTAGTGGCAGGTGTATTTGACCCCCACGCATCTGTAGCGGCAGGTGTATACTCTTACTTATACACAAAGAAATGGGGTTTTAAAACCTCAGAAAGTTAAAGCGTAGAAAAAATTCTTGAGTCAGGTCCTGAAATGTGTGGCTTTAGGCAGGAGAATGGCAGATTCAGGGCCAACCAGGGCTACATATTAAGACCCTGCCTTAAGATTAGGATAATCTTAAAAAGCAGCAGCAAGGTGAGCCTAGGCTGTGTCTCAGCAGCGCCCAGTCACAGTCAGTGCTGCTGTCTGCAGCTCCGTGTGCCAGGTGAGCCACAGCTCTTCAGCGCCAGCGCGCTCTGTCATGGGGAGTGGCGGGGCCCACGCCAGCCCTTGTCGATGGGCTTGGGACCTATGTCGTCTCCGGGACATAGGTCTAGCCCTTCATGGTTTAGAATCAGCTGCTGCCTGTGCTGTGGGTCCCACCTCTGCCCCCTGCAGTGTGTAAGTCCCAGGCAGAGGCAGCTGATGCAAGCCAGTGGCAGCACATTGTCACAGACAGGAGCCTGTGTCCTCATGCGGCATGTGTGTGCTCCCTCCAGGAACGCCAAGCAAGATGTGGACGATGAGTACGGCGTGTCCCAGGCCCTAGCTCGTGGCCTGCAGTCCTACTATGCTGTGGCCCATGCAGTCACAGAGAGAGTAGATAAGCAGTCCGCCCTCATGGTCAACGGTGTCCTCAAACAGTACCAGGTAAGACGAGAGGCAGCTGGGAGGCTGGCGGCTGGTGGCTGGATTAGGCAACACTTAACTTTTCTTGAAGAGCCACAATTTTGCATCTGGTTTTGGTTTTGTCTTCTCTGAGAGAGGGTCTTGCAGTGTATTCCAGGATGGCTTCGATTTCACTAAGTAGACCAAACTGGCCTCAAACTCAAATGAATCAGCAGAGATTCATTTATCCCCGCCGGATAAAAGGTGTATAACACTCCACCCAGCTAGCTTCCTCCTGTAGCACAGCTGTGGTCACGTGTGCTGGCTGCCAGAAGGCATCAGCTTCAGTAGTCTGCCAGGTGCCAGGCGTGGGCGCGTTGGCYGCGCAGAGGACTTCGGTACCTCAGAGAGCCTCTCTGTACAGGCGGGCCGCACGCGGATGCTCTGTGACATGAGTCAGATCTGAAGGTACCTGGAACTCTGCCTTTCTTCTGGGAGCAGAGGAATGGCCCTTCCTGATTTCTATGAGGGTGAAAAGACCAGGGCTCTGCTCCCAGCGTGGCTGGGAGAGTTTCCTTTTCCATGCACTCAGGAGGCAGAGCCAGGCAGATCTCTTGAGTTCCAGGACAACCAGGGCTATACAGAGAAACCCTGTCTCTAATTAATTAATTAGTTAATTAGTTAATTAAATGAGCCAAATCAGACTTAAGATCTCTAGAACTGACATGAAAGCAAGGCAGGTAATATGACTTTCTGTAATCCTAGCCTTCGAGGTGGAGACAGCATCTCCAGGCAAGCTGGCTAGCTAAGCTTCCCAGATTATAGAGTACTGGGTTCAACGAGAGATCCTGCCTCTGAATATTGAGGAAGTCGGGAGTGATCAAGGAACACTGATTAACAACACCCAGCCTCCACATGCATATGTACATGCACACATGACCTGTACACCATATACATTAACAGACAGAAGTGTTCGGTGATCCATGCCTGTACTTGAGAGGCATTCAGGTCTCCTTGCCCAGCACATCTGTCTTCTGAGCTCTTCTTTCTGATCCATGCACTGAAGCCTGTGTTAAGCCTGGGTTTGATTCTTAGTACCCACTGTGTGGGCCAAACCTGTAAATACAGTCTTAGGGCATCCTGTCTGGTGACTTCTTACATGCTCTGTGGGAACCATACACACCTCAGAGACATACAATAAAGATACTCACAGACATCGAATAAAGAAATAAACCTAAAACGATTAAAATATTTATAATAAAAAATAGGTCAATTTCTGAGGTGGCATCTCATTCGTGTGGTTTCGGTGACTTCGGCCATGTTGTGCTTTGGTTAGGGACAGAATGTAATAGTGAGGCCACCAGCCTTGTCTGCAGATACTCGTAAAGACCTGGAGTTGAGAGTGCTTAATGAGTGACTGATTGTGCAGTGAGGGTTGGGTTAGTGTTTGGATGAGTACAGTGCATGGTGCAGAAGAGATGCAAGTCTGTAGCAAAGGCAAGAAGACAGGAGAGCTGGCGTCTCCGCTGCAGCGTGCTCCAGCTCTGCTAGCTGGAGAAGTGGGACATGGAGAGGCTGCAGTAGTTTAAAGGTGTTTCTGTTGGGAACACATCAGAAAACATGAAGTCCTATTCTTTTGATAGCTCTTACATTATTGTCAGGTGATAGTAAACGCTGTTACACGGCTTTCATTTAAAAATAAGTAAATCAAAAATATTATATAGAGTCATTCTTAGCACAGTCCCCTGTGATTTCACAGTAAGTATGGCTGGGAGTAAGGACACCAGGAAAATTGGGGTAATCCAGGACACAAGACCTTGTAGGGTAGCCACAGGTAA
>BDUI01002044.1:23991-50860 GCA_002335545.1 Apodemus speciosus | reverse complement strand
CTGTAGACCAGGCTGGCCTCGAACTCAGAAATCCGCCTGCCTCTGCCTCCCAAGTGCTGGGATTACAGGCGTGCGCCATCACGCCCGGCTCACAGGTAACATTTGTTGTGGGAACTGGGTCCTTACCTTTCCGCCCTTTCAGATCAAGGGCCTGGAGTGGCTGGTGTCCCTGTATAACAACAACCTGAACGGCATCCTGGCCGACGAGATGGGGCTGGGGAAGACCATCCAGACCATCGCGCTCATCACGTACCTCATGGAACACAAGCGCATCAACGGGCCCTTCCTCATCATCGTGCCGCTCTCGTACGTATGCGCCCACCTCCATCCGCAGCCTGCTCGCTGCGTGACTTTCTCTCTTCTGCAGGGCAGGAGTGGATTATCTGTAGACACAGCGTTGGTCTAGAGCCTCTCTGTGACCACCTTCCATTTTTCTTCACGTGATCTTCGCATCATGGCTACCTTCTGTCTCTTTACTTGGTTGTCTCTTAAGTACAGAATAGCAGACATGCCTGCGTTCGGGAGACACATCAACCCATTGCTGTCTGCTCTAGCTCCAAGAGGCAGGTGTGTGGAGCCTATCATCRTCCGTGGCTCGTCTCTTACAGATTCCTTTAGTGGCTCCTTGCTCCTACGGGGGAATTGGTAGGGCTACTTTGGGCTCTATTAAGCAAAGACTTGTATTATCTTGTAGCCATTGTTCCCTGCATAGGGCCCAATGTCCTCTTGTGTCATATTTCAGCTGGGTATGCACCTCACAGGTGCTTCGTGTGTGGCATCTCACTGAGTACCCCACTCCCCACTTCTGGCTTCCAGTAGCTTCTTGCTTTCAGCGGTTCTGGAAATCTGTTGAATTAAGAAAACAAACCAAACAAAAACAGTTCATCTGCCTCAGCTCTCCCTGTGCTGGCTCTCATTGACATAACCTAGGTTACATTTCTGGCCCCGAATCAGTTCCTTGCATAGGGTGCGGTCTGTTCCTGCTGTGTCTGTGTGTGACAGGGCCTTATCCTAGAACACAGTCCCTAAGCTCACTACTGTATGCGCATTCAGAGCCATTAGTCTCAAACCTTAGTCCTTTATGAGCTTGTCACATTTGAGACCGGGCATGAAGTTTGTTCTGGGGTAGGGTTTGTCTGAAGTCTCTTGGGTTGTGTCCACCTACTCCATGTGTCAACAAAAGCCTGTAAACTGAGAGCTTCCCTTTTTCCTTTTTTAAATTTATCTACTTACTTTTTTACTTACTTCACACCCCACTCACTGTGCCCCATACCCCACCCGTTACCCCCTCCCCCATCCTTTCCCCTGATTCCTCCTCCCCTTCTCTGATCGGGCAGCCCCCCACCCCCGGATCCCTCCACCCTGGCACTTTAAGTCTCTGCAAGGCTGGACACTTCCTCTCCCACTGAGACCAGACAAGGCAGCCCAGCCAGAAGAACATACCCCACCGACGGCAGCAACAGCTGTTGGGCTAGTCCCTGTCCAGTTGTTCAGGACGCACACGGAAGCCCAAGCTGCACACGCGATACATATGTTCAGGACGCCTAGGCCCCTCCAGGATGCTCTTTGCTTAGTAGCTCAGTCTCTAAGGGTCCAGGTTGGTCTTCCTGGTTTTTTGTTGTTTGGGGGGGTTGTTGTTGGTGTTTGATACAGCCTTGGGTGTCCTGGAACTTTGTATACCAGGCTGGCCTTGAACCCAGAGATCTACCTCTGCCTCCAAGTGTTTAGTGGTGGCCTCCCTGCTCTAGCTGATGCTGTTTCTTCTGCTACTGGAGCCATCACAGCCACCACGTCTCCATGGGTCCTCCATGGTCCCTTCTTCGTGTGCTCATTGTAGTTCTGCCGCTAGGAAAAGCTGCCTCCTCCTGTCATTTGCCTAATTCCTCACATGAGGACTCATGGCTTTGTTCTCTTGGGTGACAGCACCACAGACTCCATGAGAGGCCTGCGCTTATCTCTGTTTCCCTTTGCTATGTCTTTTGTTCCTGTGGCACAGTCACAGTTGGACCGTGCTGGGCTGATGCCGCAGCGGCGCACTGTAAACTTGTGCTCTTGTAGGCGTTTCTCTGTCCAGGCCCAGTACTTGGTAGGGCTTCTTGACAGCCTATCATGGTTCCTCTGTATTTCCTTAATTTTGACTCTGACACGTTTTGATTGTTATTTATATTTTAAGACAGACCCTCACTATTTATCCCTGGCTGGCCTTGAGTTCAAGATTCTGCCTCAACTTTCTGAAGCCTCCTCCCTGTTTTTTGTTGGAGGTGTTGAGTTTTAGAATGTCTAGGCAAGTGTCCTGCCACTGCCCCATGCCCCGCGCCAGGGCCGATGTGTATCCCACGCTCCTGCTCCATCTTCACTGTGGGCACCGTGGGGTTTTCTCATGGCTAGATGGTCCCTGTGGCTGTGGAAGCGAAGCGCCCTCCTTCTCCTCTGTTGTCCACACCATGCCCACAGCAGCCCTGGCCGTGCTTCTCAGGCAGGCTCGCTGCTGCTGSTGGTGGTTGTCTACCACGTTGTTGTATGGCGTGCTCAGGGCTGCGGAGCCCGTCCCTTCTGACATGCCTCGTATTATCAGTAGTCGCCTGTGTACCGTATGCTGCAGCCTGTCATTAGCCTTGGCTTAGCTCTTTCGTTTGTCCATTGTTCTAGTCTGGCCTCCTAGCTGCCATCTCTATCCCTGTAGCCTGTTCCACCCGAGGTTAGAGCACTTACTGCTTTCTGTCCAGCTCATTTCTCCTGGCACACACCTCTTCCCCACTCCCTGCCCCATTTCTGGACTAGCTCATTCCCTAAGGAGCCCCTATGTTAGGAACTATTCTGTGTACTCAGGAGGCTGAGGCAGAAGGATTTTTACAAGATTGAGGCCAACCTGGGCAGCATGATGTTCCAAGTTTTTCTGAGATATAAAATGAGGCCCTATTGTAAGAAACACAAAAGAAGAGGATAGAGAGATGGCTCAGAGGACCAGAGCCGAGTTCCCATACCTAAGTGAGACTACTTCCAGTTGATGGAACTGTCAGTGTAGGAGAGCAGGTGCCTTCCTCTGGTCTGTCTGTCTGTCTCCTGGTATCCTCAGCAGCAACTGATTGCAGTGGGAACCTGTCTTAGTTACTTTACTGTTGGCTGTGACAAAACACCGTGACCAAGGCAACTTGTAAAAGAAGGCATTTAATTTGGCTTAGGATTTCAGAGGGTTAGAGTTTTTGGTGGCAGGAACACCTGAGAACTCATGTACTAATCCACAAGCACAAGGTGCAGAAAGACACTGGAAATAAATAATGTGGGCTTTTGAAATCTCAAAGCCCACACCTCTAGGTGTATAGAAGTGTGACACTCCTTCCGACAGACCACACATCCCAGTCCTTCCCGAATAGTTCCAGCTACTGAGTCCAAATACTCAAATATATGTCCCTGTGGGACCATGGTCATTCAGACCACCGCAGCTTGGCATTGTCATGGTTAGAGAGCTGCTTGCTGCCTCCAGTGGGTATGACCCAGGACACTAGATCTGCAGCCTTTTCTCGTGATTCCTGTCCAGACATGTGTTCACGCTGTCCATCCCGCCCCTCCTGGCCAGAACTCCCTGTGCCCTAGGGAGTGTCCTGGCGTTCAGTGGCCAGCTGTCCCATCCTGCCCGATGGTCTTGTCTCCGCCCCATGACATGCTGGCTTGCTGCAAGTCTTCATATCCCTCAGGCCTTCCCTCTCATGCCTCTCTTGGGCTTCCGCTATGCTCTGCAGTAGCAGTGATACCAAGTAGTGATACCAAGTAGTGATACCAAGTAGCTCAGCCCTGCGGCTGGCCGGCTGGTGCTCCCTAGGGGCGGCCCCAGAGCTAGGCAGACGCTCGGCCCAGGGGCTCCCAGTGCTCCGGGCATCCAGGTGTTCTCTTATTCTCTCTCTGTCTCTGTCTCTCTCTCTCTCTCTCTGTCTCTCTCTCTCTCTCTCCTTTTTTCTCCCTTCCTTTCTCTCTTTCCTTCTTTCTTTCTTTTATTATTTTTTTTAAGAGATTTTTCTGCGTGGCTCTGGATGTTCTGGAACTCACTCTACAGACCAGGCTGTCCTTGATCTGAGATCTGCCTGTGTCTGCCCTTTGAGTGCCGCCACCACCTTTAAGTGTTGTTCTTATTTACTCTTACTTAGTGACAGCCCTATGGGTGCAAAGGGGTTATACGTCTCTCTCATCTCACCCGGGTGGCCAAAAGGAAGGCCAGTGTGACGTCAGCACCTTGAGCTGTCATTAGACGGGATTCTGTTTAGCAGGAGCCAGAAAGTCTAGGGGTAGAGTTTCTGGGAAGAAAATTAAGAGTGGGGAGGAGGCTCCATGTTGAGCTGTAGCCACTTCTCCCCCCTGCTCAGCTTACCAGGACTCTCCAAGGGGGAAGGCTCTGGTCCTCAAGACCTGTCCTGAGAAAGGTCTCGGCTCTGGCCCCTCCCCTGTGTTCCCGGTCTCTGCTTACTTCCTGTTCTCCCCGTTCTATTTCTTCTATAACTTCCATTTTCAGTCTGAGGTGGTCACAGGATCAAAAGTCTCTTGTATTCTGTGTGTGGAAGCCTGACTGCACTGGGAGGCCGGCCACGGGTGCTGAGCTCATGTCTGGCATCTCACATCTTCACTCGCCAAGGTGCCTGGGAATCCCACTAGGGCTGGCTGCCTGCGACCCTCTCTGCCCTGTGCCAGCTGCACCAGTGTCATCTCTGTGTGTCTTCCCGCCTGGAGCAGGGTGTCTGTCCTCTGTGTGTGCCACTCCCACCCTCCTCACTCCTGGGCACAGAGCTCCCAGTGGACACTGGCAGTTACTGTGGCAGTTCTAAGGACATCTTCGTGGAGACAGGGTGGGGAGGGAGGTGTGGGATGTGGAACAGTCAGGGTGGGTAAGGTTGTGGGCGGGGAGAAAAAAAATGTAATAAGAAAAAAAAGACCGGGCCTGTTCACTTCACTATTGCCTAGCAGAGAACTTGACTGTCCCTTCCTTTCCCTTCAGGACACTGTCAAACTGGGCGTATGAATTTGACAAGTGGGCCCCCTCTGTGGTGAAAGTTTCCTACAAGGTACGTCACAGGCTGAAGAAGTGTCCTCCAACTTGTTAAGAGATACAGTCTTGACCAAGCAGGGTGAAGGTGCACCAAGAGAGAAGCCAGTGTGTGTCAGAGGCACGAGGCTCCTTGGCCTGGTGCTGAGGAGGTGCACAGGCGGGCTAATGTGGAATGTGTGCTTTCTGATTTCGAGGGTGGTCTTAGTGCTAAAGTAGAGTGTAGTTTCTTATTTTAAAATCAAAATCAATTGTTTCATTTGTGGAACATTGTTTCAACAATATATATCTTATATGAGGACAGAATGAGCATGGACCGTTGGTGTGTTGTGACGCTGGGTGTCGTGGGTACCTGGCCTGCCTTGTGCCAAGCATCAGGCCCAATTCAGATAAACACTCAGTGCGTTAGGGAGAGCCTTGCAGCCCTCGGGTGTGGGGTCGGGAACTGAGTCAAGCAGCCCAGTGCATCCCACCGCTTCCTTCTGCCTCGGGCTCTTTATCCTGGCCTGTGCTGTGTGCAAGAGCCTGGTGTGTCTAGAAAGTAGTCATGGAGGAGACTGGGGGCTCCACACAGGAAGGACCAGGCACTGATGAGAAGACCGGAGTGATTATGTTGGCCTTGCCAAGTAAAGGAGGGGCCCTGTCTCCCAGGGTAGAGGCTCAAGTTTCGGACCAGGAAGAGGGGCGTTGAGCAGACCCTAGGATAGTGGCTGAGGGTGGTGCAGGCCGCACGGTTTCTCGGGGTGTCCTGTGTGTCCACCCTGTCCTGCAGCTGGCAGTTTACATGCTTGGCCAGAGCATGCTGGCAACCTTGCCCAGCAGCACCCCAGGCTGCCCCTGCAAGGTCCAGCTTTATTCTTCAGGAACACTGTTCGTAACTTAAGACTACTTCCATCCTGTCTCTATAGGGCTCTCCAGCGGCAAGACGAGCTTTCGTGCCCCAGCTTCGCAGCGGGAAGTTCAATGTCTTACTGACCACCTACGAATATATCATCAAAGACAAGCATATCCTGGCCAAGGTAGCGTGTCCTCATGTTACACAGAGCAGGCCTAGGGCGCAGGCTGTCGAAGGATCCTGATGCCTGATGTCATACCTGTGTCTAGCCCCTTGCAGTGACCCCTCAGTGCTGTCTGCATGTGTAACAAAGCACAGCTGGTGTGCACATGTATGAGGAAGGCCGTGCCCTGGCTCCTCGGCATCCTGTGTGCGCCCTACTTCACCCATCTCCCAGGGCACCCTTCTGTGCAGAGACAGTCTCCTGACCATGAGTGACCTATCAGGATGAGACAAGGCCTTCTATGTAGTCCTGGTGGGCCTCTCCCTGTGGTTGGGCCCCGGGAGCATTGACTCTGGGTTCTGGAGGCCCCTTGTGGAAACAATTGAGGATGAGCAGTGAGTGGAATGGGCCCGTCCACGGAGGCCATGGGCCTCCCTGATATCGTTGTGAGCTGTATGGTATGAAGGTACCCAATAGTGTGCCCATGTGTGGTTTCCTAGTGTGGCCTGGGATGGAAGCTGCGGGGCAGGCTGGGTCCCCGGGCTGGTGTTCCAGCGGAGTGTTAAAGAGCTCCCTTGAGGACGGGGCCTCCGTAGTCACGTGTGCCTACACAGTGCCTCGCAGTGTGTGCACTCACCGTCGGTCCCTGGGCTGACACTTGTAATGCAGTACAAAACCAATCTGCCCCAAGTCACACACAGACGGGGCCGAGAACACCCTTGCTTGCCGGCAGTGATTCACACTGACATAAACGCTGAGCTTTTGTATCTTCAAATGGACAGGCCTGTTCTGAGAGATGGAAGTCCTTACGGTCATAGGAGACCTAACTGGGAATTCTGGGGCTCCCACCTGAAGCCTAACATTGTCTATCCTTGTCCTTGGGGTCACTGGCAGACTGTGTGGAGGAAAGGCCTGGCACTGCCCCTTCCTGGAAGCCACAGTCACATTACTTGTATGCCAGCTGCTGCACAAAACACACGCGGCTACTTGTGGCCAGCGTTCCAGCTTCCTCCTGGGCGGTGTGCTGAGCACTGCCTCCTGGCGGTGTTCGGAAAGCCAGAGTACTTTTTACCCCGTACCTCTGACAGTGTAGCCTGGGTTCAGCTCCTCACCCGTGTGTCTCCATTTCATGCATTGGAGTTTGTGTCTGGGGGTTCCCGCAGGACACTCTGCAGCCCCGCCACCTCCTCTCATCACCTCTTCTTGGCCTTGCAGATCCGCTGGAAGTACATGATTGTGGATGAAGGCCACCGCATGAAAAACCACCACTGCAAGTTGACGCAGGTCCTTAACACACACTACGTGGCCCCTCGGCGCCTGCTTCTCACAGGCACACCACTGCAGAACAAGCTACCTGAGCTCTGGGCCCTGCTGAACTTCCTGCTCCCCACCATCTTCAAGAGCTGCAGCACCTTCGAGCAGTGGTTCAATGCACCCTTCGCCATGACTGGGGAGAAGGTGGGCTTGCTGGGAACGGGGGAGTGGCCTCTGAGGAGCCAGCCCAGGCTCAGCCACCCTGGGACTGACCATGCGTGCCTGCTAGCCACATCCCAGCAGGGCAGAAACCAGATGTCCCAGTGGGAACTGTGGCTCTTCCACAGGCCCGGGGTTGCTGTTGAGAGCATCAGGGAGCTGAGAAAGTTTGGTTGACACATCTGCGGACTAGGCTTTGACATTGTTTATAAAGAGCTCCACAGGTAGCATCTTGTACAGGTGCCGTGTGGTGGGCCTGAGTCCAAGGGCCATGGTCTCCGTATGGTGTGAGGGCAGGTCTCCCTGGGGAAGAGTCCGAGCTCCTAGTCCACAGTCCTGGTGTTGGTGGGGTTTGAAGCAAACCATATGCATTGTGAAGAGGTTAAACAACTAGCCTGTGAACCTGGGCAGAGCCCAGAGCTTGATGATGGCTGGTATCTATTCCCCTTCACGCCTCCTCGGGACTTAGAAAGGTATCCATGGCTCTCATCCACAAGTGCCCCGTCCTCCCTGAGGCGTGCTGAGGCAGCAGCCCCTGGGAAAGGGACATAGATGTTTTCTCAATCCATTTGAGGCAAGAGGCTCGTCCCTGAGGCTCCATTCCCAGAGCCAGACCCCAGAGCTACATCTATACTTCTGTCCTCCAGTCTGAAGCTCTGAAAGGGATGGCCAGAGCACAGCAAGAAAGCTCAGGCCCAGGCCTTCTTAGTTGCCTCTCCTGGTTTTCCCTTCAGTGGAGCTCTCGGAGCTGGGCTTGACAGCACAGAGGCAGGCAGATCTCTGAGTTTGACCAGCCAGGGCTATACATACGGAGAAACCTGCATGGGAAAACCAATTCATCGATCAGTCAAATAAAAATAAATGGATCGAGCCGGGCAGTGGTGGTGCAYGCCTGTAATCCCAGCACTTGGGAGGCAGAGGCAGGCGGATTTCTGAGTTYGAGGCCAGCCTGGTCTACAGAGTGAGTTCCAGGACAGCCAGGGCTACACAGAGAAACCCTGTCTTGAAAAACAAAAACAAAAAAAAAAAGGACCCCTGGCTATAACAAGGTAGCTCAGCAGCTAAAAGCACGTGCCGCCAGTCCCGATGATTTGAGTTTGAGTCCCAGGACCCACAGTGGAATATGAGCCAACCGTGACCTCTTCAGGGCGTATCCACCCTCAAACACACACAAATAAGTAAACAAAAAACATTTTCAGTGTTAAACAATGTAGCCTAGAAGCTGAAGAGTAGTACCTTGATTAGCAGTAATTCCTCTGAGGCCAGGAGAGGAAGGTGTAGCCCCTGGAGTCAGAGCAGCCTTTGGCATGGGTCAGACAAGCGTGTAATGCCCAGGTTGCCTGACTGTAGTCAGCTAATGCTGTGGTTGAAAACACCAAATTTTTAGTGCCACAGGGAGACCCCGCAGCCAACTCACCTGTCACACGTGCTCTTGGGCTGGCGTGGGTTCGGGCGTCAGGGAAGCATGGTGTCTTCCTCCCCTCCCAGAGGGTGAGGAGGTAGCCAGTGCCAGCTGCTGTCTGACACAGCTGCCTTCCCCATGCCCCGCCTCGCTCTTTGGAGCAAGTGTTGTAACTTACTGTCTGGCTCCCAGGTGGACCTGAATGAGGAGGAGACCATCCTCATTATTCGTCGCCTACACAAGGTGCTGCGGCCCTTCCTGCTGCGGCGGCTCAAGAAGGAGGTTGAAGCCCAGCTCCCTGAGAAGGTTAGTGCTGGCAGAAGCCACAGGTGCCATTAGTTAGTGCTGGCAGAAGCCACGGGTGTCATTTGCAGCTGTCCGGGGGAAGGGGGCGGGGAGTGCAGTAAGGTGATCCTTCCCTGGACTTGCTCCACAGAATTGGAGTGGTCACTGACAACACTGTGCAGGAAAGCCAGGGCCTGGGTCAGAACTGAGCCCTGTCGCACTCAGGCCATGTCTTTGTCCCCAGACAGAGGCTAGGGCTCAGGCTGTGTCAGTGGTGTGGCCTCTGCTCTGAGCACCCACACATGGCTTGCCTCTCTGGTTCTCTTCACCGTTTCTTTTCTGATAGGGTTTGGAAAGCTTTCCAGAACGTGGGCACCTTACCCATGTAGGCCCAGAGTCTCCTCTTCTTCCCAGATCTCCCTAGTTTGAGGGCTCTTCCCTCATTCACAATGTTGTAATCAGAGTGCTGGTCACAAGGATCCACTCGGTGACACAGGCAACCCAGTCTAAGCTTGTATGTCCTGAGAGTGTTGTTTGTTCCACAGGTAGAGTATGTCATCAAATGTGACATGTCCGCCCTGCAGCGTGTGCTCTACCGTCACATGCAGGCCAAAGGCGTGCTGCTGACTGACGGCTCCGAGAAAGACAAGAAGGTTCGTCCAGGCCCCTCTTCCCGTTCCTGGGCTGTCTAAAAGGGGAGGGCAGATTAGGGGCCACGGAATCGAAGGATTGAGCACTCCGCCCAGGATTGAGACTTCACCTGGCCCTGGTCCTTCAGGCATTCAGACAGCCACAGCTGGGATGCTGGTTGTCCTCTGAGGACACTTACTGGGGTGCTTTCTGAAGTCCCCTTGTTTGAGACACTGCCTTACTCGTGACAGCAGGAGACACAGAGCTTACTGACCCAGAGTCGGAGTGTTACTAGGGGGCTTCCCTCACCCGGCAGCCTGTCTGCCATGGCCTCTGCACCCTTCCTCTCGCTGTTACTGAGGGCATCCCAACACTGGGAAGAGGGGGAGGCCACCGCTCTCTTGGGAGCACTCAAGAGTATCATCCTCCACCTTCTCTAAGCAGGCCTGTCCTCCAGGGAGGGACCGGCCCCTGACTTCAGACATAGCCTTCCACTCATCCCTCGCGCCAGTTAGTCCCTTAGGCCTTCTCAGAGACACCCCCTTCCCAGAAACACCCCCTCCCCAAACACCACCACAAAGATACCCACCAGCTTGCTCTGGGCCCTTCTACCACCCTGCCCAATCCCCTGCCCACCTCCATCTTGCCCCAAAGGCAGGATTCCATTTCGACCATCTCTTGTGCCTCCGCAGGGCAAAGGCGGCACCAAGACCCTGATGAACACTATCATGCAGCTGCGCAAGATCTGCAACCACCCCTACATGTTTCAGCACATCGAGGTGAGCACAGCCGGGCCTGCGGCCATGTGTGCATGCGTGTACTGACGCCTGTGGCCGTGTGTGCGTGCATGTATAGGCCAGAGGTTGATGCCGTCTGTAACCTCTGCCTATCTAGAGATAGGCCGTATTTTTCATTGAACTTGGAGCTCATTAACTTTTTAGACATGACTGCTAATAAGCTCCACAGATTTGTTGTTGTCCACACAGCTCTCTGGTTCCTCACATCAGCCAGCAAGCCTGGCTTCTACCTAAGTGCCAAGTTTCCAACTCAGGTTGTCCTGAGTACAGCAGGGCGTTGAGGGACAAAGATCTGTGTCTTCTCAGTCCTTAGGATRGTTTAAGAATGGCTAAGGAGCCGCGCACAGTAGACTACTCACTCAGTCCCAACATGCGGGAGGAACCCAAGTAGATCTCTGTGAGTTCCAGGACAGCCAGGGCTAAGTAGGAAGACCCTATATCAAACAAAACAACACAGAAGGCCGCCAGGCCTGCTGCACTCGGGAGGCAGAGGCAGGTGGATCTCTGAGTAAAGGACAGCCTGGGCTACAGAGAAAGTTCTAGGACAGCCTGGGCTACACCGAGAATGGAAAGCCCTGTCGTGAAACAAGCAAACACAAAAGGCTTAAGGTATTCTCCCTAGCCTCGTCTTACACCTGTAATCGTTAACTTTTCTTTTGCTGGTATTTAGCCTGTGTATGTGGCGGGCGCTCAGTGTAACCCAGGCCTGTGACAAGAAAACACATGTGCACAGTTCAGCTGGTGCTTAGCAAACCCATCATGGGACTGAAAATGAAAGTCTCTAACAGTATTTTCTCAAGAGTCACCTCTGGGCTGGGGAAATGACTCAGAGGTTAAGAGAATTGGCTGTTCTTCCAGAGGTCCTGAGTTCAATTCCCAGCACCCACATGGCGGCTCATGACCATCTGTAATGGGATCTGGCCTATAGACATACATGGAGACAGAACACTGTACACATAAATCAATCAATCAATCAATCAAYCAATCTTAAACAAGTCACCTTGTAGGCATTTTCTGTGAGTTTGGGGAGTCCTCCTTTGGGAAGCGCTCCCACTCATGAGGTTACACATGTCTCTGTCAGGGTTTCCTACCCCCAGGTTATAAAGTGCTGCCATGGACGACATCAGTCAAGTCTATGAGCACAGCCCACAATCATCATGAGTAACTGCTTGGAGAATCTGGACTTTTCCCCAAAAAGCAAGCATGTGTTTGTATTCTTAGTGTACAGTTTCAGGGTCACTCAAGACCTCTGATATCTTAGCGTTTCGTTTCAGGGTGGTGTGAGGGGTTCACATTGGTGTCTAATGTCATGGAGTCTTCTTCCCGTCCTTCCCAGGAAAAGCATGAGGGTTGGCATTGGTGCACTGAGTCTAATCCGGACATCCACATCCGACTCTGTGCCACTGCAGGCCACAGATAACTACCAGTGTGACCTCTCAGTCCTCTGCAGTAGCTGCCTGGACAATGGGCTTGGCTGGGCAGTCCCTTCCTGCCCTGGCACTGATCCTTCTCTTGTCATGTTGCAGGAATCCTTTTCTGAGCACTTGGGGTTCACCGGCGGCATCGTGCAAGGGTGAGAAGCTTCCCAGCTCTGAGAGAGGGTAGCAGTCTGCTGGGGGGGTAGAGTCTTGTTCATTGGCTTTGTTGCTGTAGTTAGCATTTATCTGCTATCTGAAGCCTCCAGACCTTAGCTCCACTGCCCCAGGATAATGCTAAGCAGCTTCTGTTAGACCTGAGCCTCAATCCACCCAGTCTACCCTTGATACCCTGTGAATACCTTTCCTGCAGCTTCAAATGCAGGCTCCACTTCTTTCTCTTGGGTTGTTGGGACACAGTCTCAATGTGTGAACTAGGCATGTGTAACTGTGCGGCCCGGGATGGCTAATCATCTTCCTCCTGACACAGTTGGGGTCCTTGAGCCTCAGCCTTCCACGGGTAGGACCACAGGTATATGGTTCCATGCTCAGTTCCAGACCACACTCTGTTAGGCCATGGTGCTGGCCCTGGGTGCCATTCTAGACCCTCACCATGTGCCTTTTTTAGACATTCTTGAAGTTGAAGCCACATTTCCAGCCCTGGTGTTTAGCTGTAAGGGCATGGCATGTAGTTAGAGTGCCGGTGCTTTTTGCTGCACTGGAGATTGGGCCCAGGGCCTCACTGTCCTAGACAAGTGCTTCACTGTTGTAGGCAGGATTCTTCAGTCTATAGTCYGTTCCTAGTGTGAGCTGTTCTAACCTTGCGGTGGCAGACCCACCAGCCTCAGCAGCTCCAGCTCAGCACTGTTCCTTTGTGGAGTCATTCCTCTCTGTCTACCTTTCCATGGGTTCTAGGGACTGAGCTCAGGTCAGCAAGCTTACAGGGCAGACACTTTCCCCCGAGCCAAGTCCCCAGTCTACTTTATTCTCCTTGTGACCTGGTGAAATGGCATGGACATATGCGGTCACTGGTAATATATCCTGACCAAGAGTGGCCTGAGTTTAGCTACAGTCTTGGGTGGGTCCGCTTGGGAAGCCGCTTCTTCCCTTGAGTACGCCCAGCAGCCTAGATGCAGCCCTCGTCGCTGAGCTCATGGGTGTTACTGAGGGGCTGAATGTTCCCTTTCCTCCCTCCATGGACTAGACTGGACCTGTACCGTGCCTCAGGGAAATTTGAACTTCTTGATAGAATTCTGCCCAAACTCCGTGCAACAAACCATAAAGTGCTACTCTTCTGTCAAATGACCTCCCTCATGACCATCATGGAGGACTACTTTGCATACCGTGGCTTCAAATACCTCAGGCTTGATGGTGAGTAGAAGACAGTTTCCTGGAGATACTCGTTCCTGACCTGGTTATATGGACTTGAAGTCCAGTGTCTGCACTGAATCTGAGGACATCCTAGCTGCCTGGAACAAGGAGGAGAGCCTGAAGGCGTCTAGTCTCCTGTGTGCTGGCATCTGCATTCTGTGGTGTGGGTTCTGACAGTGCCATTTCAACTAAAGTTACACAAAGGGTTGTCACGTGTGCGTGGACATAAGAGCCCTACTATCCCGGAGCCGCACCTACGCACAGCTCTCCTGCATTCTGGACCTCACCCTGCTGTTGCTTCTGCTCCTGCTCAGTGTTGGTAGCAGAAGCCCCGAGCTCTCACCCAGCGCCCAGCAAGCTGTCTTGTCACGGCCTCTCACAGGCCTGGCCCACTTGCAGCAAGGTCCTGCACTGCCTGAGAGGCTCTGTGTACCAGTTGTCACAGTATGTCCTGCCTTCCCTGCTCTCCACAAGATACTACAGGGAGGAAAAGGCCAGCCTTGTTAACAGAACAAGTGATCGGGAAGCCCTGGAGTTAGTGTCCCACATTGTCATCCTGGGAAGACAGACTTGAGGACTCAGAACCAACAAGACTTAGCAGCTTGCAGTTAGTTCTTGTTAGTTAGTTAGTTAGTCAGTTAGTCAGTTAGTTAGTTCTCCTTGCAGAGCCTTTATTGGGCTCAGGAGCTGGGTGTGCCTTACTCTAGACCTCTGCCTCCCCGTCCCATCTCCCTGTGCCCTGGAGCGTTTAATTCTATACTGCATCTTAAAGATGTTTCAGGGACTACCGCCCTGGGCCTCATTGCCTCCTCTTTCTGTCTGACTGTGGGGCTTCATCTACTTCGTGCTCACCAGCACACCCAGACCTCACCCGKCCCCAGCCTTCTCAGAGTGCTCCAGGGCCACCTTTGCTAAACCAGCAGCTGCTGTGTATGTTCACATAGCTCAGTGCTGCCTCTCCTGTCCTGTGAGCACCAGGTCCTACTTTATGCAGGTCCCTGTCTGCTCAAGTTGGAGCCTAAGAACTTTTATCTGTTTGGTCTCCACTGTGTGTGTTGCATGTGTGTTAAGGCTGCCCAAGGAGCCGGCAGCGTGGCAGGTGTGAGGTGTAGTCCTGTTAGCCCTCTGTAAGCTAGGAGCCCAGGGCCGGCTGCGGTGGTTACAGCTCTTATGCATAGAGTTTTCTCTAAGCTAGACGAACTTACTGGGTGCATGCCAACGCTGGGATCACACTAGGCCACTAATGCTGAGGGACTGCGTTGTTTGTCAGAGTATGGCGTCAGCCTTGTTAGCTGTGTGGTATCTCTCATATAGGACAGAGTGAACGGGTGTCAGGAAGCATTGCACCTAGAGGTGGCAGCCCAGGAGCCTGCCAGCATCTTCCTCTTCCAGTGGCTTGTGTCCTTCAGGAGATAGCTGGTCTGTGGACACACACCCCTTTTTTTAATCTCCTGAGCATGGTAGCATTTGGTAATGACAGGCTGCACCTCCAAGTCACTGTCTGGTTACCCTTTACATTCTGTAGAGCATATCTGTGGCTCTTGTGACCTGCAACACCATCCCTGGTGCCAGGGCACATGCTCCTTTGGATCTGCCACCCGTCACCCTCCTAACCCTCTTCTTCTGTGCCTATCAGGAACCACAAAAGCAGAAGACCGGGGCATGCTGTTGAAAACCTTTAATGAGCCTGGCTCTGAGTATTTCATTTTCCTGCTCAGTACCCGTGCTGGGGGGCTGGGCCTGAATCTGCAGTCAGCTGACACTGTGATCATCTTTGACAGTGACTGGAACCCCCACCAGGTAAATGCACTGGCAGAGGAGAGGGGATATTTCCTGTCTTAGTGTCCAGCCTCCCTGATGTCCTCCCTGTCCTGGGAGCCATGAGAAGTGTTCTCACTAATGCACAGTGGTCATGTTTCCCTCCTGCTTTTCAAAGTGGAAATGACCTCACACCCTGACTTGCGGAGAGCTATCTTTCCAACGATCATATCTTTATTCCTAGGTACATATGGGCAATAGCCAACTCGGATAGAGCCTTTGTCCACCCACATAAGGCTCTAGGCTCCATACTCACCGTTACAATAACCGTACAGTTCTTGGATTCCATAGCTGAGAAAAAAGTAGCAAACAAGCTCGTCTACAGTACTGATGATGACTGTCGTGATGGTGCAGCCCCTCAAAACCTGGCCTGTATCCCACGCAGTCCTGCTTGGCAAAACCAGACCTTGCGAGCTCTGTTCATTCCCTTTTCTTGCTTCGTCCACATTTGCCCTGAGGCCCCACTGCCAAAAGATGTTATGGTGTGCCGATTCATACATTTAACTGTTTGAAGATGAGTAGCAAATTTGCCCTGTCTCCTCATACACTGTAAGGGTTTGGTTTGTAGTACACATGCTAGTATACAAGGTGAACCGGTTTCCCCATTCCTATCATCATCCCGCATCTGCCAGGCACACACACTGATGATGTGTTTGATGTACACTGGTGTGTTCCCGTCGCACTTAGCATCATTCACTGCCCACCACCTCTCCAGAGGAGAGGTAGTAAAGAAAGCTATTTGACTGTTGCCTCTGCTTCAAGGTGTTCCAGACTTTAGCAGCTCTGAGACATTTTCCTCCAGCCATGGGCACCTGTCTGTTTTCTGTTTATTCAGTGACCATTAGTCCCAAAGAAACTTTGTTTGTCACTCTTGGGGCACTTTGACAAGCACCCTGCAGTCCAGCAGTTTCTCGGCCTGTGGGTTGCAACACCTTGAGGGTCACCTAAGACCATCAGAAAACACAGATATTTACATATGATTCATAACGGTAGGAAAATTAAAGTTCTGAAGTAGCAACAAAAGTAATTTTATGGTTGGGGGTCACCACAACCTGAGGGACTGTACTAAAGGGTCACAGCATTAGGAAGGTTGAGGACTACTGCTCTAGACAGAGCAGCGCTAAATAAAATAAGTGATTAGCACAGTAAGGAGGCATTGTCTTCACGGGGTGGCCCCTTATGTGCAGCTGGCCACTCACTGATAGTCTCTGGCATGCCCCTGCCTGGCACATATAGTAGTCATTATCCATTTGATGGCTAAATGGCCTAGGTGGTCACTGTGTCGATCCTGCGATGAGTATCAGTTTAGCTTCTGCTCAGATGCTACTGATGGGCATCTCCTAAGAGGTAGTTAGGTAACMGAAGCAGAGGCCGGTGCAGCCAGCCTTGACAGCATCCTGATGTACCTGGGAGCCAAACGTCAAACAGGTCCCCTCTGTCCTTACAACCAGGGATGAGTCTCAAATTGAGGAACATCATTGGCACTCAGCCTGCCTACATAGGCTGGCCGCCCAAAGAGAATTTCAGACAGTCTCTGCTAGCAATGGCAGAAATCCTGTTGGCATCCACACTGCCCCACTGCCTGGAGCTCACTGCTGTTCCTTATTCCAGCCTCCTCACGCCCATCTGCCCAGCCTGTACTGAAGCGGAGCTGTGGGCAGCACGATAGGCTCATCAATGCTTGTTTTAGGCCTGGGGTGCACAGCACAGGAATGCCAGAGCCCACGGCTGTGACGCGGCCGTGCGGTGGAGCTGTGGCAAGGGCTGCCTAGAGTGTTTACTAGGAGTTATCCTCAAATAAAGAAGTATCAGGGGCTGGAGAGGTGGCTCAGCAGTTAAGAAAATAAATATACAGAGCTCCAAGTTTGGCACCCAGCATCTCTAATTCCAGGTTCTCTGATACCCTCTTCTGTGCCCAGTGGGTACTTACATGCACACACACCCTTAAACTTACACCTAAAATTCATGTTTTTGGGAGTTGGGGGTGGAGTATTCGCTGGGTCCCAGGAAAGCAGATATCTGCTGTGGGTACAAGGCCCCTCGGGGCTCCCAGGGACAGGTCACAGGTCTATTCTTGGGTTCCTGGCTTTTGAAGCTGCAGGCCAAAGCTAAGCTTGATGCCTAGAATTCTCTAGACTGACCCACCTCCTCTCCCAAGGACCTGCAAGCACAGGACCGCGCCCATCGCATTGGGCAGCAGAACGAGGTGCGTGTGCTTCGCCTGTGCACTGTCAACAGTGTGGAAGAGAAGATCCTGGCCGCTGCCAAGTACAAACTCAATGTGGATCAGAAGGTGATCCAGGCAGGCATGTTCGACCAGAAGTCGTCCAGCCACGAGAGGCGCGCCTTCCTGCAGGCCATCCTGGAGCACGAGGAGCAGGATGAGGTGAGCCCGGTGCCTGCCTGGCCCAGCGTGAGTGGTGGATGCATGAGGCTTTCGTTTTCGGTTTTGTACCTTTTTTGCACTCTTGGTTTTTGTTTTTGGTTTTTTGGTTTTTTATTTTTATTTTTTTGCGTCCCTTTGGAGTAAAGGGAGTGTGGGCTGAGCAGAAGGAGGATGCGCACTTGCTTTCCCTTGAAGTGGGTTTTTTTCTAACCTGCTGCTGACAGAGGCCGCATTGACAGCCCTGGAGACTGAAGTCCTGTATCTATCCACAGAGCAGACACTGCAGCACGGGCAGCGGCAGTGCCAGCCTCGCCCACACTGCCCCTCCGCCAGCGGGCGTCAACCCCGACTTGGAGGAGCCACCTCTAAAGGTGAGAGGGGTAGTTCAGTCTCCGCGCCCACTCCACTCAGCGTCGCGCTGAGACCGGCCGGCAAGGGCCTGACCCCACGAAGCGTGCGTGTGCTTGTGCGAATGTGTGTGCCTCTTGCTGACGCGTGGGCTCCTCCACCGCAGCCAGCCTGGGACCTCCAGCTCATCAGCTCATCTTCGGACGGATTCCGCCGCTCGCCACCGAGCCTGGCCACCACCCAACCCAGCCCCCCCACATGAGACTAAAGCTTTGCAATCTTGTAGGAGGAAGATGAGGTGCCTGATGATGAGACCGTCAACCAGATGATTGCCCGGCACGAAGAAGAGTTTGACCTCTTCATGGTGAGCACCAGGACTGGGGCCACACAGACAGACATGATAGTGGCATTCCTGCCCGTGGCTACTGGAGTGCCGTTTCTCCTCACCCACCGTGCCTCCAGCCGGCCTCATGTAGGGCTAGTGCGGGAGGGACACTGCACTGCCATTTCTGTAGACTCTGGGCTGCTTCCCAGAGGCCCCCTCCCTTTACAGAGGAGTTGGGGCACTGGAGGCCTGAGGGGCTCTCAGGCCTGCGCTACAGATTACTCCCCCGAGCTGCTAGGCACTAGTATGAAGTTTAGATGGAGACCTTTCTGTGCCATCTGGATTCAGTAGGCCTGGCTGCCCCGTGGACAAACCTGTGTTCCACAATCCCACCTCTTACTGAGTCTGCTGTAGCAGCCAGGTTGGGTTGGTCCCCAGAATGAAGCACTCTTAACTCTTCGTCACCTAGCGTCACTGTGAGGCCCATTCTGAAGGCTATTGCTTACTCTGCTAACTGCCGTCTCCCCTCTGCCCACCACACATTACAGCGCATGGACTTGGACCGCCGGCGTGAAGAAGCCCGCAACCCCAAGCGGAAGCCACGCCTGATGGAAGAGGATGAGCTCCCATCCTGGATCATCAAGGACGATGCAGAGGTGGAGCGGCTGACATGTGAGGAGGAAGAGGAGAAGATGTTCGGCCGTGGTTCTCGGCACCGCAAGGAGGTAGACTACAGCGACTCACTGACAGAGAAGCAGTGGCTCAAGGTACATGCCTGAGAGGGCTGTGCGCTGCGGACTGTGCCAGGCAGGGTTGGGAGCGGAAGCCGACCTTCTTTGGTCATCCAGACTGATACCTTCCCTCATTGTTGGCTGCGTTCACCGCTGCATGGCTTCCAACAGGAGGTCGTAGGGACATTTAGTTCCTACCTCTATAGCTGTCACACAAAAGAGCCAGCAATCAGCACGCTACCAGCTCTAAGTATAGATGCTTACTTTTTTATGAGGTTGACTAATGAGAGCCTTATAAACAATCAGCAAATCCCTCTGGAGGTGGCAAGGAGCTAGGCTCCCAACCTGGCTCTGGAGAGGGCTGAGGCCTCAGGCCCCTGCCGCAGCTGAGCTGCCGCTCTAGGYACACAGAGCGGAGGGCACGTAGCAGCTGTGCGAGCAGCAGTGGCTGTGGAGGGTGAGTCAGTCATAGCTGAAGAGGACAGACGCCTGGCATCGGGGCCTGCCCCGGGGTTAGCACTCCGCAGTCTCCCCTAAAGTCATGTTGTGAGCACRGCCCAGAAGTAGCTATTACAGGAAGGCGGGTGGCAATCCAGGAGTGATCTGCGTGGTCCTGCTGAGTGGCCAGGCTGCCGTGGGGGCTCAGAAGAGCCTCATCTAGAGCACACCAGGGGAGCCGGTGCTCAAATCTCTTAATTCTGGGGTTGAGACCAGGGTTCAAGGGTAACCTGGTTACATGGCAAGTCTTTGTGAAAGAAAAGAACCTGCCAAGAAGTCAAACAAACCTTGGGATGGGAACTCCTCAGAATCCTCCAGAACCTAGGACAGGGGCTCCAGGAAGATAGTGCTCTGAGTAGTGAGGCCGTCACTCCTGAAGGACTTGTTGTTGGTTTCACACTTACAAAGCACCAGGAGGCTTTCTGGGCAAGTCATTACATTGCTGAGTTTTGTGCACAGGTTCTTTTTTGGTTTTTTTTGAGACAGGGTTTCTCTGTGTAGCCCTGGCTGTCCTGGAACTCACTCTGTAAACCAGGCTGGCGTGGAACTCAAAAATCCGTCTGCCTCTGCCTCCCAAGTGCTGGGATTACAGGGGTGCGCACCGCCGCCCGGTTTGTGCACAGGTTCTTGAGGTGGAAGTACAGGCCACACACAGTTCCTTTGGAAGGTCCGTTGCTAGAGTCGGCAGCCTTCCTGCCAGCATCAGGGCAGCCGCCCCATCCCCAGAGCGCCTGGCCGCTTGCTTCTGTTAACGCCTTTGTAGTCTTACATTGGCCGCCACTATGGCCCTTGGCATTTTTGTTTTTAAACACGGACTACTGACTACTTCACAGATTGGTGTGTCAGCCTCGGCAGGGGCCACAGTAAGCATCTTTACAACAGTTCAGTGTAAGCGCTGCCAGTGAGCACCACTTAGCACATTTTTAATTGACCGATTGATGTACTTTGGTGTTTTGTGTAGGGCAGGCTGGCCTGCATTCTCATCTTCCTGTGTCCCCACACACACACATACACCCCACCAAGTGCTCTTCCTACAGGCAAGCACCACGCTCCCTTCACACCGTAACTGTTGTGAGCCTAGCCCCTACGTACTGCATCCTTCAGAGTGCCTCATCTTTCTACCCACCCGTTGGTGCGTGCTTGGGGTGCTTCCTTCGAGGGGCTGTTTTGGTGACATATGGCAAGCCATGCCTGCCTGCCGTGCCGTCTCCTATGTGCGCCTGGGAATGGGATCAGTAGAGCAAATGGCTGGCCATGTGTGTGCCAGTCCTTGGTCTTGCCTCGTCCTCACTCAGACCTGTCACATCTCACCTTGGTTGTGTGTTTTTTGTGCTTCTTATCCATTCCTGCATCTTCTGGAGAGGTTTGTTTGTGCCCCTTGCTCCCCAGCGCCGCCCTTTCAGGAGAGTGTTACTGTGCTGCCCGGTTGGTTTCCAGCTCATGGGCTCAGACCGTCCTCCTGCCCAGYCTGGCGAGGAGCCGGGGTTGCAGACACACAGTGATGCCTGCCTTCTCTTCTTGAAAATTTTTGAATCATGTTTCTATTCATTTGAAATGCGCATTTATGGGGCTTGGGGAGGGTGCCCCCAAGCCATGGCATGTGTGGAAGTCAGAGGACAACTTTGTGAGAGGCAAGTCCGACTTTGTACCACGAGGATCCTGGCACCCAAACTCAGGTCATCACGTCAGTGACAAGCTACCTTTTCTCACCCTTTCTCCAGCCCCAGTAGATCTTTAAAGTTTCTTATCATAGACACACTTAGGGGTAAATCCCCCTTCTCTGTTTTCCTTTTAATCTCCTCTTCCTTTTTCCTCTTAATATTCACTTTGTTTTTATTTTTATGCGTTTGTACATGCTCACAGCCAGTGGGTTTAGAAGAGAGCATCTGATCCCTGAAGATGGAGTTGCAGGGGAGGAGGTAGAGGTTATGAGCCACCTGCCCTGGCTGCCAGGAATTGAACCCAGATTCTCTGCAAACTCATCTGAGCCATTAACCCCGAGCTGTCCCTCCTGACCTCCCTTAAAGTTATTATTACTGTTTCGTATGTACCTGATACTTGGATAAGAGCAGAGGCACACACGGGTGCCACATAGATGCCAGAGGACTGGCAGGAGTCCGGTCTCTCCCACCATGCATGCGATCTGGGCGTGCGGGCAACCTCTTGTGCGCTGCCTCAGTGGTGCTGTTTACCTTAGTTTATGCTCTGATAGATATTTAAGACTTGCCAAATTCAAGGTACAAAGATTTATCCCCATTTTCTGTCTTGTTTTTCTTTAAACGTCATGGGGTAGTCTGCTGTTTCAGCAGTAGCTGGCCTGGTAGTTATGATCCCAAGGCTATCTTCAAACTCAGAGTAATCTTCCTGCCTGAGTCTCCCGAGCGTTGGGACAGTGGGTGCACGCCACTAGGCCTGCCTTTTGCTTTGAGAATTTTGTAGTTTTTCTTCTTTTAAAATAGAACACTTCAGGGCTGGAGAATTGGGTCAGTGGTTAAGAGCACTTGCTGTTGTAGGGGACCTGGGTTCAATTCCTAGCACCAGTGGAGGCTCACCACCTTCAGTCCCAGGCACAAGTGTGGTTCACAGATGTGTATGCAGGCAAAATACTCATACACATAAAATAATAAAAATATATCTTCTAAAAAAAAAGATTACTTCACGAGTGTCTCAGTATTTTCCTCCTAGAGACTTATTTTAGGTATGTGGGTGTTTTGCCTGCATGTATGTCTGTGCCTGCAGAGGCCAGAAGAGGGCATAGCCCTCCTGAACCTGGAGTTAGAGATGGTTGTTTGGGGAATGGAAGCCAGGTCCTCTAGAAGAGCAGCATGTGCTTTCAACCACTGAGCCTTCTTCCTGGCCCCCTTTGGTGTTGACTGTTGGCTAAACTGGCTGGACATTAAACTCAAGGACATTCTGTCTCCTTATACCCCACACATGCCAGGCTAAGGATATATGCCACCATACCTGGCATTTATAATGGAGTACTACAGATCTGGCTCAGGTCCTCAGCCCATTCCTGGCTTGTATGTGGAGTACTGCAGATCTAAACTCGGTCCTTAGCCTGCACAGCAGATGCTTTCCCGCTGAGCTGACTCCCAGCTCTCCTACTTTGACTTCCTACTTTAAGTCCTGTGGTTTGTTCAGTTCTCTATAGTATGCAGATGGGGTCTGGTGTGAATGCTGTGTGTCCACATCCAGCTGTCCTGTCAGCATTGGCTGAAGAGAATGCTTTTCACAGGGAGCATATCCTAATTATAATAAATTTACAATTATAAAGTCAGGCATGGAGGCACATGCCTGTCAGCAGCCTAGCACTTGGGAGGTAGAGGTAGGAGAATCAGAAATCCAGGGCTACCCCTGATGACTGGAGACCTTGCTTCAGAAAACCCAGTTTACATTAAGGAAACCTCTAACACTGGTCGTCTCCCGTGCTGCTCGTGGGCATGTGAGTAGTAGCAAGCACACGTCAGGCTGGTTGCCCTGGGTTCCCAGATCTCCCAGCCCATCTGGCTGCTCCCCAGGCCTGTATTTTTTGGAACTGCTTAGATAAGGTACCATAATTGGGCCACTCAACATAATTCTGAAACATTTGCAGAGAACCAGGACCCTGAAGGCAGTTTGCTGGCAGGGTTGTGTTCCCTCAAGGACCTGGGCGATATCCTTGGCTCTCTCAGCTTCTAGGGCTCCAACAGCTCTTAGCTAGTGGCCACCACTACCCCCCCAGACAGACAGACAGACAGACAGACAGACACACACACACACACACACACACACACACACACACAGTCTCACAAGACGCTGTAGGGCATGAGAAATGACTCAGTGGTTAAGAGCATACCTTGCTCTTCCAGAAGACCCAAGTTCAGCTGCCAGCACCCACACATCAGGTGGCCCACAATTACCTCGATCTCCAGCTCCAGCAGATCTAATTCCCACTTGTAATTAAAAATTATAAAACAAGAGCTGGAGCTGCTTCTCTGTGCTAGGACAGCATGTTTCAGATCTAGAATTCGATCAGTACTGCTCCCTGCCAAAATAAAATCAAGTGATTACAAGGACCTCATTTCTATATAAGGTCGTGCACTTTCTGAAGTTCTGGGTAGATAAGAATTGGGGGAACAGTTGCTCATTCCTGCGCGTGCAGCGGAGCCCACAGTTGTCTCTAGTCTCCTCCGACATGCCCTAGATGCTGCTTTCTGGATCCAGATGCTTTCCCCTCTCTACCCTGCTTCAGCTTGAAGCTCAGTTGTCACTTTCTGATGAGGTGGCCAGACCATACTGTGTTGTGTGACTGTCTTGAGAGCCTTAGGCGTGAACAGTGACCTGCTAGGTGTATTGGATCTCAGCTCCTCCCCTGGTCCCAAGCTCCCGCAGAGGATTCTTCTAAGTTAACTATTGTTATTTAGCATGTCTTTCATCTCAGCACTTTCACCACAAGGAAGCTGCTTTAAGGAGAGTCTGCTGACAGTCTCTTCTCAGCCCTAGCAGTGGTCGGGTCGGAGGGTGTGGCCTGTGGAGGAATCTAATGATTCCCTGTTTTTGGTCTCCATGGGATCACTCGCACACAAAAGAGTAATATAAATCTTTTTTTTTTTTTTCCTTTTTTTTTTTTATGTGCTCGGTGTTTTGCCTCTACATATGTCTGTGTGATGGAGTCAGGTCCCCTGGAGTTGAGATTACAGACCTCTGGGAGCTGCCATTGTAGATGCTAGAGATTGAACCCAGGTTTTCCGGAAGAGGAGCTAGTGCTCGTGACTACTGAGCCATCTCTCCGGYCCCCCTAAAATAAACCTCACACACACACAAACACTTTCAAGTGTTCAAGGACTGCTTGGAATTAAATTAGTGCGGCTAACTAGTGCACCGAAAGACTGAGCAGGCAGACAGGCTGTGCAGCAGGACACTGGTGGCTGGGACCAGATCCCATCCTCAGCACCTCACCGAGTCAGAAAGAAAGACAGTGGCGCTGCAGAGGGCAAGAATGATACGATGGTACATGCCTTACCCAGAAGTGCTGCTACACGAAACCCCGAGTCTAAACAACACATAGGCAACAATGACAGGAGTAGGAAAGCGACAGGAGATAGAGAGCGCAGTGGGCCTGAGCTGGGTGAGCTGCGGCCGCACAGCACAACTGCGCTGGGGCTCCCGGATCAGTGGCCTGCCCGAGTAAGGGTTCTGAGAGGATGGCTGCCAGCCACCGTGGGCACCTGAAGTAGCTCAGCAGGTAAAGGCCATGAGCACCATGTCTGACCTCAGTTCAGTCCATCTGGGCCACAAAATAAAGCCAGTTTCCACAGCTCGTCCTCTGACCTCCATTCCCATTGCCACATGTACACACACACACAATCAATCAATCAATCAATCAATCAATCAATCCATAAATGAATTTTAGGAGCAGGGTGCGTCTTCTGGGTGTCTGTATCAGTGTGGATGGGCTGGCCCATTTCTGATCCTGTGTGCTCAGTCTTCTGAATGGACACTGGGTGGAGCATCAAAGTAAAGGAGCACTAGCCTTCCTACCTTCCAGAAACAAGTCAGGGTTCCCAGTAGATAGTGTACCCTGAGCCCGCCATGCCGGAAGGGTGTCAGTGTGGGGGCCTCCTCCCTCCCTAGCCGGGCCCCAGGAGTGCGCATCGCGGCCTCTCTGTGTCGACCTGGGTGCTGGCTGTCCTATTTTATCACTATTGACCCTGAAGGCTATCGAGGAGGGCACGCTGGAGGAGATCGAAGAGGAGGTCCGGCAGAAGAAATCCTCACGTAAGCGTAAGCGAGACAGCGAGGCCGGCTCCTCCACCCCGACCACCAGCACCCGCAGCCGTGACAAGGATGAGGAGAGTAAGAAGCAAAAGAAACGGGGGCGGCCACCTGCTGAGAAACTGTCCCCAAACCCACCTAACCTCACCAAGAAGATGAAGAAGATCGTGGATGCTGTGATCAAGTACAAAGACAGGTAAACTGAGGCAGTGGTGGARGGGTTCCTGGGGGTAGAGAAGCATAGAGTAGGACCTGGTACCCAGCCACACTGGAGGCCTGAGTTTTCGTGCCTGCCCTGGGACGGCTTGTGGTCTGAAGCAGGAATGCATACAAATATCCCACCACAACAGGAAGAGAACAGGTGGCAGAACAGAGAGGCCTTATGTAGGTATCCGCAGAGGTGACAGGTGACAGCTGCCCTGTCTGAGGACGGGCTGGTCTGAAGGAGCACGCCCTGCAGTAGCAGCAGCAGACTCACTGTTGGTATGGGGTGGGTGCTTAGTGTGGCACGGTACACGATGACTGCAGCCTCTGCTCTTCCTGCTGCACGTCTGTAGTTCCTCTCCCTGGGTCAGGGGTCATTTAGATGTTGAGTTTGTGGACGTTGTCTAGTTCCTTGCCAGGTTCCACTTACTCTTGGAGTGGAATGTCTGGTGAGATTTGGCCCCATTTGAGGCAGCGCATATCTTAACCCGGCGTCAGGCCGTGCTGCTCCTCTGTAGGTGATGCTGCGGGTCCCACGCGGGCCTTGACTAGCCCAAGGTGGGAAGCATGAACTTGGGGTTTGCTCGTCTTTCCATTGTTTGGTGTCTTAATTTACCTTTCCAACATGCCGGCTGAGGCCTGCCCCTTAACGGAATATTTATGGCGACAGTTTTCTGTGATTCATTAAGCAAATTATGAAAGGCTATTGTCGTCCAGAGAAAAGAGTTACAGCAAGTTGTGAGTCTTGACACACATCTGGGAAGAGTCAGCAAGTGAAACAGTTGAAGTGTGGTTGTGTACCTGAATCCATGAGACAGTTGAAGTGTGGTTGTGTACCTGAATCCATGAGACAGTTGAAGTGTGGTTGTGTACCTGAATCCATGAGACAGTTGAAGTGTGGTTGTGTANGACAGTTGAAGTGTGGTTGTGTACCTGAATCCATGAGACAGTTGAAGTGTGGTTGTGTACCTGAATCCATGAGACAGTTGAAGTGTGGTTGTGTAGCTGAATCCATGAGACAGTTGCACGAGTGCGAGGTGGATGGGACGCTAGCTCTGTGCGCAGAGGTGCTTGCCACCAAGCCTGGGGCCTGGGGCTGGTCCCCAGGACCCACTTGGAGAGACCCAGCTCCTATAGGTTGGCCTTTGCCTCCCTCCACATGTCCATTCTGGCCCAGATTCCCTAGTTCACTGCCTTCACCTCTCAGGCAGATTCCACACAGAAAATGGAGGACTACTGTGTTGAGAGAGTAACTTGTTCCAATACTTGTTTTATATACAGAGTTGTAAAAACCCATGAAAGGGCTGGGCGGTGGCGGCACACGCCTTTAATCCCAGCACTTGGGAGGCAGAGGCAGGCGGATTTCTGAGTTCGAGGCCAGCCTGGTCTACAGAGTGAG